>JAVKLF010000021.1:5858815-5872065 GCA_034783495.1 Millerichthys robustus
CATTTTGCGTATGCAGCATGTGCACGCACCCAGAAGCATAGCCGATGTTATGCATTACTGCCTTGTCAGTTTTACTACCCACAAAGTTTGCAATTATAAAACCTTTTACCATAAATTTAATGAACATCTGTAGTAAACTGACCACAAACAAAAGACTCACAAGCATGTGGGGATGACAAGTAACTAAATATGAATAAATAAAAATGTATAAAGCATCTCAAACTCAAATCTAGGTTCCTTCCTTTTAGCTCACCGGTGCCTTGAGAAGATTCTTTGTTTGACCCGGGTTCTTCCATTTCTCCTCTTTCACCGTACCAGCAGCCAGAACTTTTTACATCACTGGTCCATCCTCTGCATCTGGGTCACTCAGCAATACGCCATTTAAAAACAGAAAGAGTACTATTGAAACGGTGGCACACTTGCAGTAAATTATCCACACACCACTCCGAGCTGGCTATGGCTTAACCTTCCCCTGCTAGAGTGGAGGTTGGCCAATGTTTTCACCATCAACGGAAGAGGAAGTGTATTTTTCTGTCACACTAGGCCCTTCCCACACTATCTCACCATATATAGTGAGCAAGTGACACAAAGTTCGTCTCAGTTGAAAGTTTCTTTGACTTCTGACAAACGTGTATTAATATCAGATTATGATATATTAAGACACCTCGTGCTTTCAACATTACTTTACAATACATAATTAGAAAACTTGGAACTTCGAAATGTTAGTTGTTTACTTAAACACTGAGGTCACAATAAATCCCCACAATAAAATGACATAAACATAAAATTATGCCATTATAAAAACATGTTTTATTAATTTTTTTTTGGCAAATTGCACCAGGAACTCTTTGAGAACAGTGGAATGATTGTCTTCTAGCCTCTACTAACGATCTACCTTTGTAATAATGAACCCCCCCCAAAAAAAAACTTAAATAAAAAAAACATAATTCATACATTATACATATTCATTCAATTTCATAATGTGAAATATCTTTTAAATGCTCATATTCCAATTAATCTGACCTGAAAATGTAAAAAAGACATTTTTTAGACTTTTGTCTGAAGCTATTTAAAGGCAACAATGTGGTTCTTGTGGTACAGTTATTAGTGTTTAACAAGGTTTGTTCAATAAAAATGCTGAGAGCAAAGTTTGTGGCGACAGTCTGCAAACAATTAAACAGCATCAGCAAAACACAAGAAGAAAAAACTGCACTGTTAGTAATTCTGCTTCAATATTGCTGCAATTTTCTTGTTGCAAGTGAACAGAAACCGTTGCTTTCCTTGTTTCAGGTTCTGACTTTAACATCCATAAATTACAGAATGCTGTCTGATGATTTATTAAAATAATGCATTTTAAAATGAAAGTATACTAAAAAAAGAAGATGTTTCACTTATCTTGGTGCAATATGTAGTTAACTAAATATCTAAATGCTTACTTTTCAGCATGATCACAGAAAAAAAGTCTGTTAGTTGACTAATTTATCATTACTCATACATTAAAAAAACATTTCACAGTGTAATGTAAAGTTAGGTTGACTGAAATGTACCAACCCAGTTTGATTCTTTGTTAATGTATTTGATCATTTCTGTATGACAGACACAAGCCGAGTACTGCAAATGCCATTTAAAATGACAAGTCTAGTGCCCCATCAAAGTAAAACACAAACACAAAATGCCCCTGATCCCTTTTTAACATGCCATATTTGACAAATGTAATCATTCTTCAAACTTTGAATTCACGTCCCTGCTGTGATGCTACTTCAAAAACTACTTAAAAGGCAGCTAATAAAATATTAGGTTTGTCCCATGAACCTTTACGTTTCAGGCAGTCACTCATTTCTTTTCAAAGCTCATCCCGCGCTGCTGCACTGTCCAAAGGGGACTGGAGCACGTCCGAGTTCTGGGCCTCACTGCTGATCTCTGCCTGCTCTCGAGTTTTTCCCGAGCGTGCTCTGTCCCAGTCCGTTCGGACCTTGTCATTGTCCCACACAGTGGAGGTCTCGGTGTCACTGATGTAGCCTGGGTCGCCTGTGTAGTGAGTCGGATACACGAGAAGGGGCTCTGCAGAAAACGCATTCAGGTCCCTGTTCTCAAACTGTTCCTTATAATCAGAGCTGTGAACGAGAAGACAAAGCCAAAAACGTTTGAGCAGAAGTTCATATATGAGTACTTTTCTACTAAAGATAAGTACCGTACTTACACTGGATGTTTGTTGTACATGATAGGAAGAAACTCATCCACTGGTAAAATCTTCTTTAAAGGTTCGGCTTTTATAAGCTTCTCAGCTCCTTGCAATGACATCATGTAGCCCAGCGTCCAGTAGGAATAGTCTGCTTCCACTAAATTGTGTATATGTGGCACTGCTTTCTCTGGATGATCCACTTGCATTCTTTTCCGACCAATATAGCTAAATAAAAAGAAGAGAAGAGGTGAGAAGAGACGCACTTTAAAAAGCGGTGATGGAACTGAAGTACATCATGGAAGAGCAAACTCACATGAGATCCCAGTCCAGTCCTTCATCCTCAACCTCACTCATTAAGTTCATCAGGCGACGTTTGAAGAAAACCTCAAAGCGCAGGTCATCTTCAATCACCAGAGAGGTCTGCAGGCGCCTCTCTACGATCTAAGGCCAGACACACATTCATCAAAATGTCCCCCATCTGAACGTTTCAAACATTTTTAAAAGCTTGGCTTAAATTCACCTCTTTCCAGACGTTATAGTGGGAGAGAAAGCAGCCCAGCTCTCCTTTTGTCAGAGGCCGATTGTGGTAAGGGTCGCTGTACCCAGGGAGCATGTGGATACCCATAGCATGAATTTCACTGACATTCATTGCTCTAGAACAGAGAAAGAGAATTTAATACAAATAAGAAAAAATTCTCATCGTGACGAATAATCCAAACTGAACATTAAGGTTTTTACGACATAGTGAACTTACTTTCCATCTACTGCTGCAATGACCTTACATGCAATTTCCTGCTCATACAGAGCTGTCAGCATACGTTCCTTGCGATCCGTCCGCCTCTGCAGGTTTATCATAAACACCTGCACATCCAGCGAAACCAGCCAGTGTAATTATAGATTTTGACAGAAGGGGGAAGCTTTCAGAAAAGAAATAGATACAGGGCCATTTTTGCATTTTCCATCTTCACCAGGCTCTATACTCACCTCATCAAAGCCCATTTTGTCAGGTTGTTTTCTAGGAACAGGTATGTATTTGGAAGGCATCACTGTAGAATTTTGCACTACACAGTAAGAGGAAAGATGGATGCAGAAATGGTATAAATGATTTACAAAGGACTCATGCTGCAAGCTGTTATGGACAGACAGGGCAGCAAAAGTTAGAATAAAAAATTTTTTAAGGCCAGTCAAACAAAAGGGAGTCAGCTGCAGGAAGAAAGCAGAACGCTCACCATTAGCTTCCAACAGGGAGTGCCGGAAGCTGTCAGCTTCATCTTGTAAAGTATTGTGAGAGCGCAGTGGTACAGGTAAATAACCATAGGTCTCCTTGTTACATACAAACATTTGAACATCTGTAAAAAAAAAAATACATAGATTGGAAACATAAATGTCACATGAGTAACATGTTTATGCTTACACTTAATCACCAGCTTGTGAAATACCTGCCATGCGAGCAGAGAATGCAAACACAATAATGTCATCAAAAGCCCAACTGTAATCTGGGTGTGGTGGATGAAAGGCCAGCTGCCTCGATGCCTCTTTTCTGAGGTCTATCAGAAACGTAGAGTGAACCATAGGAACAGCAAAACAGCCCTTCCGCACTTTCTTCCTGATGGGTATGTAGGCAGGTGTCCTCTTATAGTAACCCTGACAAAAAGAATTCAGTTTACATTCGGTATCCAAAAAATAAAATGTTTGCCTGAACAGACAAGCAGATGCAAACAGTTTTCATACCTGGGAAGTCATTCCACACCAGAAGTTTGAATAGGCTGCTCTGGATTCCAGCATTGGAGCGATAACAGTCTTATTCTGTTTCATGAGCTTCCAGAGCACATTGGGATTGGTGAGAAGATTATCACAGTCCACCAGCTGCACAGAGGAGAGTGGCGAGATTGTGAAATGTGATTTTAAAGAGTTAAAAAATGTTTTTTTTTTTTTAAATTGTATTAAAAAAGGAAGCTAAGAAATGCTACAAAAACAGAATTATTGCAATTCTGGATGTAAGTCTCTTCAAACTTAACCATAACAATGTGGGTTGGGCTGAAAAATACAGATATAAAACAGTCCTGCACTGAGAAGTCAAAGATCTAGATTGAACAATACTTAAACACAAACTCTGGAAAACAAAGCATAAGTAGATGGACTTTAACACCCTGTGTTCCTTCTTATTTATCCAATTGTGGTTGATTCTGTAATTATCCTTCAAATCAAATGATAAAAATAGCACCGGTTTAACAGCTGTCTTAGCACATTTTCAGTCTTAGTCTTTTTTCTTTTACTCTGGAAATTGACCTACCATGAAGTAGTCTGCCCACATTTCACGCGCTGACTCCAGTGCTACTTGCCGAAGTTTCATAACGTGCTCATAACGAAGATCTGTCCAGTGCTTTGGACCACCTTCATCCTTATAACGTCTTAAATAAAAGAACATTGTGATGTTAAATTGACAGATTTTTATTTGTTTAGTTGTTCTCATCAATTACACCCGAAACTGTAACAAAACAAACCCGGGTTTTTCTTTAGGCCTCCACTCCACATTATGGTAAAGCTTCTGCACTTTTACAAGCCAGTCCCGCAGAATCACTGAGGTGTTGTCCTCGTTGTGGTCAGTTGCTACCCTGTCAATAACGCAAAAGTACAAATCGACAAAATAAATTGTCTTCAAAACCGGTGAGCTTAAACATGATCAACACACTGGGAACAATAGTTGCGTGTAGCACAAGTGCCAGACTTGGGTCAAGCAAAGAGCAGAGCTGAAAGGAAAAACCTCAGCTCAAACAATAGTCCTGTGTTCACTTTTTAGAATCATATTGTCTGCAGCTGTGGGAAATGACACAAGTGTTACTGATACCAACAGCACATTAAAGAACAATCAAGGACAACTAGCTGATTTCTTGTTAAGTGGCGTTTCAAAGGAAGCTTGTAGAAAGGATGTGTAAAATGGGCACTGCAGAAGTGAAACTCGTACCTCTAATATCTGTAATGGTTTAGAACAGAAGGAAGAGATTTGAACTTGGGCCATGTGTGAAGCAAATGACCCTGTGTTATACAGCCTACAGGTTTAATGCAATCCTAAAGAATAAAACCCTGCTACACACTTTATTTGTGCGCATGGCTACCCAAAAAATATAACACCTCCAGTTTCTTTAACCAAACGGACCAACAGCCTGCTTTCATCACATCTGCAAACAGTTGAAATTATATTTTATTCCTTCAGATGACAGCCAGAATGGATTTATTGGAGAGAATCTATGGGCTCTCTCAGAACACTTTAGCTTATTACCAACCCCAGTTCCTGCTATACATTTTTCAATCTACTCAGTCTTTTTACATAATCTATGTTTCCTTATTAAGGCGTACTTCTGAACTATGCAGTATTGTAATTTTAAACAGAAGTAAGTGAGAGGCACATCTCTTCTTATCTGGTCTATTTTTACTTTTACTGAAGTAGAGCAGAATGCAGCCCTAATTGCAGATGACAAAGATTTAAATGACGGTTTGGCTGATTATGATTCTGAGGCTTTGGCATGCTTACAGAGAGCTGTGAGAGTGCACTAAAATACTTAGAATATGGGGTGTTTACAGCAGTACAAAGTTGTTTGCATTTCTCACATGTAACCTAATCTGTCCCTTGAGTAAGTAAAACAGAGCTGTCGTTTCTGCAAACATTATTTCCAAATACATTTAACAAGATTCTCCTCCCAACCATAAAAAAAACATTTACAAGTCTTCTCTGCGAAGTTAAATGTCCTCATCAGGTTACTCAATGAGGATCACACCTCTTCAGTCCTCAGGGCTTTAATGTAAACTGCTCAGAGCTGAGGATACAGATGTGGGTGGGCTTGTGAAGCGTGTTATTTACTTTTTTTATGCAAGAAAAACCACTCTTACTTGCTTCACTTTTTCCCTCAGACATGGTTGACAGATGTTTAATCGGCACAGCCATTAGTTGTTCAGAAGGTTGTCTGTTATAATTAGCAGGGTGTAGACGCAGCTGTCACTTCAAACTGTCTGTGGGAAACTTTTACAGAGACATGATAAAAGTATTGTGCAATCTGTTGTAACTATCAAAACTCAGCTTGGTGTGTGGAGAAATTAAAAGTTGGACCTCCACAGCTCCCCTAGTGGTCAGAGCTTTCCCGTCTCCTCCCCTCCACGTTTACAGATCAGTCAGTAAACTCTGATAAACAGTGTCAGGATCTGTTCACCTCTTTCTCCAAGTTTGCTTGTGAAAAATAAATCTATCCATGCCAGTCAGTAGATTAACTAACATACAGATTTTTCTCCAGCTCTACAGCCTACTCCCAGCAATCTTGATGTTCAATCCCTGCGGGTCCACCCACTTTAATATTCTTCCTCAAAAAGCATAATGAGGACAATCTTTGTATTAGGAATTATTTCCACAATGAGATCATTTAGACCTGATTTAAGCATTTCATTTGGTCCAACAGCTTCTAAAAGCGACCATTCCTCAGTGACAACTTACCAGAGAGCCATGCGGTCTTTGGGGTAGTTGAGGCGCTCAACAGAACCCAGGAAATACGGCAGAGAGTGCTCGGAGTTTCTGCAGATGAGAGCAACAAGAACCCGCGGGGCGAGGAGCGGAGACTCGGGGCTCCAGCGCTCCTCAGCAAAATATCCCCGAGCAGGAGCGCAGCAGCCGGGCAGGAGCAGGAGGAGCAGCGCGGCGCGGAGCACGGACACCCCGGGCATCGTGGCAGTAACTTATGCTTTAAAGAATATTAAAACGGGACTGGGGCTCGTTTACAAGTGCAGAAAGTACATCTGTCTCTCCACTTCTCCCGGCCACCACAAAGACAGGAAAGTAGCTGCAGAAATTGAGCTTTAAAGGGGTGGGATGGGCTTTGGTCTTAAAGGGGATGGACAACAAACTTCTACTGATGAACATAATTGACTATAAAATAATTTGTAGAATCAAAAGTTTATTACTTTATTTGATGTTTTATAGATCATCCCCAACCACTTAGGAAAACAACTTTACACAAGATATTTAGGCTTCAGTGTTATTTTTGTAGCATTTTGGTCAGGTTACAAGTTTGTGGAAAATAAAATGGACAAGAAAATGCAAATTTAGAGCTAATTTTCAGTCATATTATGAAATACTCAAAAGATTTGGTCTAAAATAAGAACACAGTTTTTCACTTTACTGAAAATATGCGTTTTTATGCGTCTAGTTTCTACATCAAACCTGATGCATCTGTATGTTGCACAACTACATGATAGATAAATTCAACTATTATCTGCACTTGTAAAAATCTGCAGTGAACAATAAACAAATTGCATGTTTTTTTTACAGTAACAGTAATGTACTTGAATAAGGCTACCTTTAAAAAATTATTTTTACTGTCACACACATACAAAAACTGCATGTACAACCACCCCATGTACAATAAATCGTTAATTTATAAGTTTTTGTTTGTGTTCACCTATAAGATGTCATCACTATAATGTGGTACTTCTTTCTTTTTATTTTAGATTGTGTGACATCCTGCTGTATTACACCGACGGCTCTACAGTTTGGCTCCTGAACCAAGCCTCTCTACCTGAAAAGTCAAGGAAGCAGCTGCAGGGTCGTCAATGAGCCAAAACAGCTCTCCATTGGTTGGAACAACACGGGCTGCTGGAAACGCTGAACCTTCTCTACGTTCCAGGACTTCCTGTGAACACATTGAGCACTGTTTTATATTACAACTGTATTATTAAATTAAATATCACTTGCTTAGAGTATTTCTGTTGTGCGAGTGTATCAAAAGTGAGTCTGTTATAATGAACTCTAAAGCTGAAAGAAAAACACAATTATGCTAATTATCATCTGTTCTTTTTCTGGAGTATTGCATCTTCTATGTTTAATCGTTTCTATTAGATCAGCTTATCAAGGTTTCCCTTTTTTAAATGCAAACTGAGTATAAAATATGCGTGCATCCTCTCAGTAAAATAAAAACAACTCAGAAGTGCTTAAAACCAACATTCTATATAATTAGCTAGCAATAAAGTTAGTTTGGTTCACCTTGCGGAAAATATTGATGTCTCATCTGATTAATAAATCGGTAAACAAATATCTGATATGATTTTTTTCTTTAAATCTTATATTCTTATATAAATAAGACATTATTGATTTGCACATTATAGTCTAATATGAAGTAAAATCCATTACTACGCAAGGGTATAATTTTTTATGAATCATTGGGTACACTTAAATAAGGGATACACTATCTACTATTAATCTTTTTATATATTCTTAGATAACAGGACTATGATGTTGAAATGTGACCGATAGAAGTGTTTCAGCGTTACCTTTAAAACAGGTGCTTTGCTTCCACCTGTAGTTACAAAAGCAACACAGCGCGCAGAGTTCACTACTGGAAAAGTCATGGTCACACGCTGTGGTGGTGGTTTGGGAGAATCACTGATAGGGGCCACTATCTTCTTTGTTTCCTGTATTTTAGACACAGACAAACCAAATCAATTACTCAGACAACCTATAAATTTTGAATACACAGACAAAACTGTAACTATACAAGGGAAATGCTCGCTGAGACATGGCTCTCACCTCTAGAAGTGGGTGATCTGGAAAAAGGGAACATGTGTGCCCATCGGGTCCCATACCAAGCAGTAACAGGTCAAATACAGGGAAGCTGTCCCCTGGGAAAGCCTGTGATTATGAAAGTGACTAATTAATACATCAGGACCTTTTGTTACTCTCTCTGTGTTCTAAAAGCTTGTGATTGAGCCGCACCTCTTTCAGTTTGCGTGTATAATCTTCAGCACACTCATTGACTGGCAGGTTGGAGTCAATAGCTAGAATCCCACTTTCAGGGATGTTGACTTTGGAAAACAGATGACCCTGAAAAAGAAGCAGAATAGTGCACTTTATCCAGACGGGATTGCACAATTATATATCGATATAATCACAATATAATCAAACAACAACAAAGAAAACAGGACACGGCACCTTGTAGAGACCATAGGTGCTCTCTGGGTCATCAAATGAAACCAGTCGCTCATCACAGAAGCCAACAACCCACTTGCTGCAGTCCAGTTCTGGCAGGGCGAGGAGCTCTTTGCTGAGCAGAGAGACGAGGCTTCCACCAGAAAGGCCCAAGGTGAACCTGCCATGAGAGGAGATGGCCTTCTCTGCCCGTGAAATCAGAAGATGGGCCAGGGCAGGACCCAGCTCTGCTGAGGAGGGAAAGACCACAACTCTTCTACCAGCCATGAGAACACTGTATCTGACATGAAGAAGAAACAAACAAAAAAAAATCTAAACAAAAGGAAGTTACCAAACAGAATTGCAAATCAAGGTGTGACAGCAAATTCGCCTTATTAGGTCTTCTATGTCAAACTTGTAGTAACTGTATGTCAAATGCATTTTTTACAGTATGTAACGCGATAGAATGTAAATATATTAGCATTTATAAATGATGACTGCTAATCTCAACAGGATAAGAAAAGCATGTTTACATTGATATTTTAGCATATTTAACAAAGGCAGTACAGTTCGTTTGTTACATATGGAATGCATACCTTTTTCTTCTACAAATAAGCAACTTTTCGTACCTTGCAAAGACTAAACTCGACAGTAGAAGACGGTCATGCGGATTTTCAGTCGGCAAAATTGGCAAATTCAATTCAGTGCACTACTTCCTCAAACGACAATTTATCAGCCAATCACAGTGTCTGTAGTACCGCGATGCATTCTGGTTGCTGTAGTCTCTGGAAAAACTCGCAACGTTGGTAAAGCAAAACAATATAGTCGAAATATAAACGCGAAGCAGAATTTCAGTTCAGATTTACACAGGCACGACTGGTGTTATTATGAACAGAAGTAAAACAGTTTGGTTAAATATTACAATACATTTTCGTTCGTTTGTGTGTGACACTTCCGCCTCGCCGGTAGACGGCAACACATCATTTTACTCCGACTGTGCTAACGTTGTAACAACATTTTGCAGATTCCATTAAGAAGACACACTACTCAGTTTACATTCTGTGCGTGCTTCACAGACCAAAAAAAAAAACATGTCCACAGCTTTTTCTTTCCAGACACAGCTCGTATCCATTATGGACGCGTTGTCCAAAACAGCTGTATTGGAAATAAGCAAACTTGTAGAGATCGAATCGAAGATGTTGAAAATAGAAATAACCCGAGGACGCAACGAAATCGCGTCTCTCACAGAGAAACTACAGCTGATGGAGAAGTTACTTTACATGGCACAGGGGCGCAGTCAGGATGCAGCAGCCTCGGTGATGAGAGAAGCTACAGAAAACGACGATTTTTTGTCGCCTGACAGGATAAGACCTGTCATTAAGAGGTTGGTTTATTGATTGGTATGTGTGTCTGGTGGGTCGATGTTATTTGTGTTATGCTGACAATACTGCATCTCATTTATTAAACATTGTTTGCTTTTGACCTGTGCACTGCTTCCTAGTGAAACGCTGTGGGAAAACACATCTTCCTCTGCTGAGATGAGCAGTTTGCATCAAGGTGAAGAGCATGGAATGACTGAAGTAAGCCAGCAATATTTCCAAAGTATTTTTTGTAACTAAGTATTCTGCTTTGCTTCACATTTGTCACTGGTACATTTGATTAATACCCCTTGTGATTAGATGCCAAACCAATCAAAGGAACAGTCAGAACTGATAGTAGTAAAAGCAGAGCCATCAGAGGTGGGCAATGGAAACGCTGGACAAGATAGAACAAATGAAAACCGTGAGTTTATCATTCGTTTGTAATTCTATTAGTATTTGTTTTTACATCCATGCTGCTCAAAATTGAACCAATTATTAATGTTTGAAAAGGATCTAAACTTGTACTAAACCACACACTACAGCTTTATTATTGAGGTTTGTGAGGATGATCAAAGCCAAATGTTATTTGACTTATACTTTGCTGTCAACAGGAGGAGAAGCAGTCATAAACACCCAAAAGAGTCCAGATGTGATGCATCATCCAAAACCCAATGCAGAACCTCAGCAGCATCCATTTACCAACAGATTTGTGACTCTGAGCACCCAGCAGTCGGTCGATGAAGCAGGAAGAGGAAAAATACACTGGAACTCCCAATTAACACCTGCAAACTCAACCCTCCAGGTTGGGAAAAGCGTGGCTCAAAATGTTGCCTCCCAAAGTGCCATTGTACTCAGAAATATGAAGCTTCACAATTTTAGGAGCTCGGCTGCAAAGAAGTTTGGCTGCTTGCAGTGCGGAAAGAGTTTCAGATGCTTTAGTCAACTTGAAATTCACCAGAGAAGTCACACGGGGGAAAAGCCATTTAGATGTACACTATGTGGAAAACGATATGCCCAGAAAGGGCACCTGTACACACACCAGCGCACACACACCGGAGAAAAGCCCTACCGGTGTCCTATTTGTGGAAAGGGCTTCATTCAGAAATGCACTCTTGATATGCATCAGCGGACACACACGGGAGAAAAGCCTTTCGTTTGTGTCAATTGTGGCAAAGGTTTTACAAAGAATTGTAATCTGAAAAAGCACCTTGCTGTACATCTAGATTCAAGTTTGAACATTTATAGCAGTGAATCCAGTGCGCCGTCATTCAGTGGAACATTCGCAAACAAAAACACATAAACCACAAACCAGCACCAAGTGTTATCTTACTAGTTTAATGTTTTTGGTTCAAAACTTTTGTTAAAAAAAGATCTACATACATATAAATATAAATAAAAGTTGTTTTTGTTGGATTTGTGTCACTTTTTTACAATTTAAATTAAAAAAAAAAACAAGAAAAAAACCCATCTAACATCTTGTTACTGTTAATGTCTTCATACATTTCTTAATTGTTCATATACCATATAGTTGTAATTAAAAAAAATTAGGTATAGATAACTAGATGTAAGTAGTCAAAAGTATGACAGACAAATAGATACAGCTGAACTTTTCTAATATCTAGTTGAGGAAATTCAAGTCACAACAGCAACAAGACAAGTAAAAAGTAAAATAACAACAAATAAAGTGACATTTTTATAAACTGTACATTAAAGTTGCTAAAGGACAGATGCACCTAAGTTAAACGATTTAACAGAAAGGACTGTCATTCACTCCAATCACCGCTAGATGGCAGTAGTGATTCCTAATGAAATTAAGATATAAAAAAAAAGTGAGTTAAATTATTTTATTTTCTCTTCTTTGATTATTCTCGTTCTGTAATATCATTTAAATATTTGTTTTATTTTAACAACAATGAGGAGTTTGGTCTGTTTTGTGAGTTAATGAAACAGTTTGACAGTTTTTCTATAGCTCTTTAAATAAATAAACATTAACTAACCCCTGTTTCTGATTAAAATATTTTGAAAATGATTATAATACACTTACATTAAAAGAAAACTGAAATAATTATGTATAATACTTTGCCTGTTGCATGTCACATGCTCAGAGCAAGGCTTAGTAAATATATTGATAATAAATTGACAAAAAATATTAGATGAAAGCCTGACTAATCTATTCTTATGTATTGCTTTATGTCTTTCTACATACTACTTTCTATAGCTGAGCCTGTGGCCGTTTTTTTTTTCTATCTCTGCGAGCAGCATTTTCCCATAATCCTTTGCTGTCGAGCCGGATCATATTTTTGATTAAAGGAGCAACGTTTCAGCGGTGGGAATCGAGCCAAATCTCCCAAATCTCCGGGCTCTCTCTGACGATATGATGTGCGACGCCACGAACAGGAGTTTTCGGACACAACTGGCCGTCATCCTGGACAAGCTAACAAAAGCGGCTTTGGTTGAAATCAGCAGCCTGGCTGATGAATGCTCCTCCGTCCTTCACACCGAGATATCCCTGCACAAGACGGAGAACGAGGCGCTGAAGAAGAGGTGCTACTCACTGGAGGTTCAGCTGAGAGCAGCCAGGGAGGGACAGAGTTACCCTGGACATGTCAACAACAGTCTGAACCGCAGACAACTTCCAGGTCAGAAAACTGGACAAAAGGTTCTGTAGACGGACACCCCCCGCCTCCCCGCCCCCCCACATCACAACATAACATGCACATATGTGTTTACAGAATTCTGTTGGTTTTCATTAATGTAATTA
>JAVKLF010000021.1:5872123-5885828 GCA_034783495.1 Millerichthys robustus
TATATATATATATGAAACCCATTTGTTTTCTTGAGCTGATTTGTTTGGTTCAGAAAACGCACATCTTTGCTGTAATCTACAGAAGCCTTATTTTGTCACCGGCCTTCTCTTCTAGACCAGCACCAGTCGACTCCTGCCATCGATGGGGTGTTTGGAAAAGACTGGTGCATGGACCTGTGGAGAGAAGAGAAGCAGCCTCATCAAAGGCGAGAGCTGATGGAGACTTCTGCGATGACAAACATCGAAGTACGAATCAGCCTCCCGTATGCAGTTTTTGTATTCGAATCAGATGGTGGGCTGATTTTATGTTTTGTTTTGTTTGTAGATAAGTGCCATGATGGGAAGAGAACCTGACCTTATCTTTGTGAAGGAAGAGACATATGACGACCACCCCATTAATCAACAGATGGGCCTTACTGACAGCCAGAAAAGTAAGTGCTGACTGAAAACAAATCTTTATAATCCTGGCTCTGACTCTGGCTTTGATTTAATTGCATTTATTGACATTTTTTTTTTTTGCAGTTGTTGGAATGTTCGAGGATGACGGCATGCTTCATAGATCTGTTGATGAACTTCAGCTGACAGGAGAGTTGAACAGTTTTCCCATGATGTCCGAAAGTCAAATGCAACAACGCACACAGCCAACGATTGCAGACAGATTAATAGATAATGCAACGATGAGCAGTCTGGCTGAAAACACAAATCCTCCTTCAGGCGCTGTGGAAAACTCAGACTACACCAACAGTATCCAGACGACCGTAACCAAAGAGTCCTCTTTTCTGCCAAAAGCCGTTAAGCCAGCAAAGCGGTTTGAGTGTTTATTCTGCGGGAAAATCTTTAACTATTTGAGCAGTTTGAAAGTCCACATTAGACGACACTCTGGAGAGAAACCGTTCAGCTGCTCGGTGTGTGGCAAGCGTTTTGCTCAGAAAACATACCTGAAACTGCACCAGAGGGTGCACTCGGGTGAAAAGCCTTACAGCTGCCCAGACTGTGGCAAAAGTTTTTCTCAGAAAAGCTCTCTGAACATACATCTTCGGACACACACGGGTGAAAAGCCGTACAGCTGTATGGATTGTGGTAAATGTTATGCATATAAATACGGTTTGAATCACCACCAGTGTTTCAGCTGGTTAATCAAACCTGAAGTATTTGATGGTGGCGCCCTCAGTACTGCTCAGGGTGACACATGTGGCAGTATGTCACTCCAAACCTCAAGCATGGATGAAATGAGCTTATTTGATGTAAAGAAATGTAACTTGTAATGCCTAAAGTTCATTTTGCTGCTATCGGACATGTTTTTGGCTTTATTGCAGAAACAAACGGTGCAGCAGAAAAGCATCTAATAGACCATTCGTTCATGTCAGACTGAGTTTAACGTAAAGTCTAAAAACCTCATCTACACAACTGCTAAAGTTGAATCTCCATTTTATTCATTCATGTGTGTGTGCACCTCATATCTCAGGCCACCAAAGCCCTGTCTCAGAAAATGCCAAAACAGTTAACCTGGGCAGGCGCTCCTGGCCGACGTTGAAAACTACCTCCTTTCAGCAAAGTAAAAATATAACAACTCTGTTTTATTAACTAGGTATCACCACCACTCTGTACTTTTTAAATGCCATGTCTCATTTGTTGGCATTAAACTGAGTGTGGAGGCCTGCCTCCTTTAATGAACAGAACTGTTGTAAAAATGTTTGTGTCTTGGTAATATATTAAAATAAATGCCAAAAGCTGTTATTGTCCATATGATGTTGTTGAAATAATTGGTTTATGATTGCAACATACATCTTTAAAGATATATATTTTTTTGTTTTCTTATTTTATTGCATCTTGTCCAGTTTTTAAATGGTTTGCCTGCCATGTTTTCCTGAACAGGCAGCCGAATCAACCATTTCTGCTCCAAACTGCAATCTTCTGTTGTGCATTCATGCTCTCCATTCAGAGTTCTGGTTTGTTTGGACTGTTCAAGTAAAGAGTAGTGAGAATTCTTGCAGCTCGAATAGTAAAGATCCTTAAAGAGTTATAATAAATTTAAACTAAAATCACCACATGAACATTTATGGCTATTTTATTAAACGGACAACACCGAAACAAACTAATGTTCTAATGCCACTTAAAAAGGTTTCTGTACTCCAGGTTTTTAACAACAATTTTACAAACATGAACTCTACTTTTATGCTAGAATCAAATCTGGAACTTTATGGTAAAAAAAATAAAATAAAAGCGATCCTTTACTACACACAGTCACTGATTGGTTCCTGCTGTAACATTTTTGACTTGTTTCTGACTATCTGGATCTCCTCCAACATCTCCACGATGTAAGTGTGCCATCAAATGATGATTGAGGTTCACTTTCTGCGTAAAGTTCCTCCCACATTTCACACAGCGAAACGGCCTCTCACCAGTATGAATACGCAGGTGACATTTTAGGTTGCCTTTCTGGGTAAACCGTTTTCCGCATAAGCTGCACCTGTAGGGTTTTTCTCCTGTGTGGACCACACTGTGAATCCTCAGAGCCGATGTGTTAGCAAAGGTTTTGCCGCATAACTCACATGACTTGGTGATTATCTGCGAGGGAACAGGAGGCACACACTTGTGTGATTTTAACTTGTTTCTGTGAGGAAAATGTTGCTTACAAATGCTGCAGAAGTTTGACTTGTGTGACTTCATGTGACTTGTCAACGTGCTCTTGTGAAAGAATGTCCTGTCACATATTTGACATGTAAAGGTGCCTATATTTGAAGCTCTGTTGCTTTGTGCATTAGACATATTGATGTCTCCGTGTGGATTTTTATCCTGGACTGGGTGGCTTTCAGTATTGTTTATTGTTAACGGCTGCTGTTTGTCACAACTGGGCCCAGCTGCAGAGTTCTTTGCAGGCTCCTGTTGGCTTATTTGAACAAACTGAATGTCATCATCATCATCATAATCCTCCTCCTCCTCCTCTTCTTCTTCTATTGGAATGATATGACTGCTGAAGATGTCATCTGTATCGTTGATAGAGATCATTTGAACAGTTGCTTCCTTCATACCTCCTGGTAACACAATTTGCTTTCCCCACTGATCAAATGACAAGCTACAAGTGCTGTTGCCATCCACCGAGTAATCCACCGACAGCTGCTCTGATTCCACTGCCATGCTTTCTTCATCATCTGTTGTACAAATAAAAAAACAGGTAAGGCTAATACAGCTGACCTTTATATTACCACAATGTGGTTCTATTCCTCTATTTTACCTTTAGTGTTGAGAGTTTTCTCTTGGCAGAATTTTGCAGCATCTTGGATATATGCCTCCTCTTTGATATCAGTAACTGTTATTTGGTCACTTTCCTCTACAGACTGTTAGACAGAAAAGAAAAGTTAAACTGTAATTAAATAAACTAACATAGAAATCAAAGAAAGCTTTGCAATATAAACATTGTAAATGTAGGTCCTGCGTTTAGAGAATGAGAAAAATGTCGTGAACACTGGCAAATTTGAGATTTCCATATATACTATATATATATATTTTAGAATGGTTTACCATTCCTAACATCTACAATAAGCACACATTTATTACAAAGTCACATACCTCTTACATGTTGCTTCTTCTTGACATGGGAGCAAAATTATCTCATATAAATTATTTATTACAACACAGTGATACTTATTTTTAGTTGTGCAAGTGTTTAGAATATGTAATATCCCATTATTCTGTGATATTCCTGTGTGTGACTTCCTCTCACCTTCTCGGGGGATTGTGGTGAGTCTGTGGATTTCTGCAGACTGTCTCTGTCTTTCCACAGATTCATGCACCAGTCTTTTCCAAAAATCTCATCAATAGTAGGAGGAGCAGAAACTGAGGAGAAAATGTATATAACACAAAATAATGTCAAAAAGGAGACAAAAATGTAATACGGAATGTTCTGAGAATTTAGGTTTTCTTTTGAAAAAAAATACCATTAGGATCATCTTCCTCAGCTCTGCTGCTCACAGTTTGGACACCTACACTTCGGTGACTTTTACTCATCAAGGAGTCGCTTCTTACAATCGTCAGCTCACACTCGAGGCTGCTCACTTTCTCTGTCAACGCTGAATTTGCAAACAGAAGCCGGGAGAGCTCCGACCTCAGTTCAGCCGAGTCCTCATCCACCAGTGTGCACACCTGAGCCAGGACAGACTTGGCCATCGTCTCCATGATAGACGACAGCTGCGAGTGCAAAGACATGCGGCTCGCCATCGAAGACTGGGGTTAGACCGAGGCTCCTTCACGGTCTAAAAAAAGTAAAGAAAAGAAGAACACAAATGCAAATACGTCACGTTATATAACCAAAAACATTCATTTGAGAAACACGTGGATAATGAATCGAATTTGAGTTAACAGTACTCGAAAAGCGGGACCCAAATAAAAGTTACAAACGTTACGTACTTCCGGTGTAGGTGTTGTGCGGATAAAGGCACCCCTGGTGTAAAGAGAGTCATATTGCGAGAATCGCCGTTTTAGTCACCAATAACAAAAAAGTAAAACAATTTGTACGTTCCTAAAACTAAGTTATCTACATTTTTTTAATTTTGCCTTGCCTGGGTATACAATATACATTTTCAGACAAATTAAATAACATTGTACTTTACTCCAAATATTAAAAGTTTTTAGAAGTATTGTGAGAGTAATATTTGTAGACTGCATCTATTGTGTGTGCTGTTTATTTACAGATTTCAGTAGATAGTGCGATAATAGCAAATGAGTGCTTTGTAACCGGGTAGCTTTTCCACAGGGGCGTTACGTTTTTCGGTACAACACCAGCGGATGTTGCTGGTCAGCTGCGTTTTGTTACAGCGCTTCCTGGTTAGCGAATGAAACCATTAATTGGAAGCTTTTTCCCTCAACATTTTGACCTAAATGCTAACCGCTTCATTGCGTATCAACAGAGCCGTAAGTAGACGTGATCTTTGACAGTCGCACTTGTGAATATGAACACCGAGAAGGACTTTTCGCCGCTGACGCCCAACATTGTCAGGGCTTTGAATGATAAACTGTATGAGAAGAGGAAAGTCGCTGCTCTAGAAATAGAGAAGCTGGTTCGGGAGTTCGTTTCTCAGAACAATTCCACTCAAATCAGACACGTGATTCAGATTTTGGCATCGGAATTCGCTCTTTCCCAGCACCCTCACAGTCGGAAAGGGGGTCTCATTGGACTTGCAGCTTGCTCCATTGCGCTGGGAAAGGACTCTGGTCTTTATCTGAAGGAGCTTATTGAGCCTGTACTCACGTGCTTCAATGACTCAGACAGCCGTCTGCGCTACTATGCTTGTGAGGCCCTTTATAATATCGTGAAGGTGGCCAGGGGAGCCGTGCTGCCACACTTTAACTTGCTGTTTGATGGTCTCAGCAAGCTTGCAGCAGACCCAGACCCCAATGTAAAAAGTGGATCTGAACTCCTGGACAGGCTGCTCAAAGACATAGTTACAGAAAGCAACACATTTGACCTGGTGGCATTTGTGCCCCTGCTGAGGGAAAGAATCTACTCAAATAATCAGTATGCCAGACAGTTTATCATTTCTTGGATCCATGTGCTGGAGACAGTGCCAGATATTAACTTGTTAGACTACCTCCCAGAGATTCTGGATGGGCTGTTTCAAATCCTGGGTGATAACAGCAAGGAGATTCGTAGGACATGTGAGGTGGTCCTGGGAGAGTTTCTGAAGGAGATTAAGAAAGCGCCCTCTAGTGTGAAATTTGCTGAGATGGCAAATGTTCTTGTCATTCACTGTCAAGTTGCAGATGAAGCCAAACTCACAAATGATCTGATCCAGCTGACAGCTATGACATGGATGAGGGAGTTTATCCAGCTTGCGGGCAGAGTGGTTCTCCCTTATTCCTCTGGCATCCTAACTGCAGTGCTCCCTTGCCTATCCTATGAAGACAGAAAGAAGAATACCAAAGAAGCTGCCAGTGCATGTAATAACAGTCTGATGAAGCTGGTGACTCCTGAGGATGACGAGGATAATGAGGAGGAAATAAGTGGAAGCACTGGGTCACCGTCTACAGGAGAGGGCCAGCCCAAAATGGAGGGAGACAGCAATGATATGCTGAATGCGTCACAAGAATCTGTAGGTTTTAGTAATATTAGTTTCTTCGCCCCAGCAAGTGTTGACAGGCCTCAGGTAACTCTGGACCTTGATGGCATTGTTCAGGTACTGGGCCGCCACCTCCACGACTCATCTACTGGCATGATGACTCGCATAGCGGTCCTCAAATGGCTCTATCACCTCTACATTAAGACACCACGCAAAATGTTCCGTCATACCGACAGTCTTTTTCCCATTCTGCTCAAGACACTGTCGGATGAGTCTGATGAGGTGATACTTAAAGATTTGGAGGTGTTAGCTGAAATTGCATCATCTCCTGCTGGCCAAACAGACCAACCAACCTCCTGCGACAACATAGATAACAAACTGGTCCTCAAGGTTCCAGAGGTTCCCAAGACAGCACAGCAGCCCAGCACAGGCTCCAAAGCTGCGGACTCCTCCCCCTCCACTCCCAGTATGAACTCGTATTTTTACAAGTTCATGATCAACTTGCTCAAGCGTTTCAGCCTGGAGAGGAAGCTTCTGGAGAACAGAGGAGCTTTCATCATCAGGCAGCTGTGCCTGTTGCTGCATGCTGAGAACATCTTCCACTCTATGGCTGACATCCTACTGAAAGAAGAGGACCTCAAATTTGCCTCCACTATGGTTCAGACCCTCAACACCATCCTGCTCACCTCAGCTGAACTCTTCCAGTTGCGCAATCAGCTCAAAGATCTCCATACTCAAGAAAGCTGTGCTTTGTTTTGCTGTCTGTATCGTTCCTGGTGCCACAACCCTGTGGCCACCGTGTCGCTTTGCTTCCTCACACAGAATTACAAGCACGCCTACGATCTCATCCAGAAGTTTGGAAACCTGGAGGTGACGGTAGACTTCCTGATGGAAGTTGACAAGCTGGTGCAGCTCATTGAAAGCCCCATTTTTACCTACCTGCGGCTGCAGCTCCTAGATGTGGAGAACAACCCATACCTGATTAAAGCACTGTATGGTCTACTGATGCTGCTGCCACAGAGCCAAGCCTTCCAGCTGCTCTCGCACCGCTTGAAGTGTGTTCCCAACCCAGAACTTATGAGGACCGTGGACGAATCCAAGTATATGGACTCCAAACAGCAAGTGAATTGTAAACGTGCCTCTCACAGTCAGGTGGATTACAATGAGCTGCTTCAGCATTTTGACCGCGTGCAAAGCAAACACCTGGAGGTCCGACACCAACGTTCTGGGCGAGCCTCCGATCACCACGACAGAAAGCTGCTGTGAAGTTTTTCTGCCATGGAGACCTTTGGTTTTTGGGAACATTAAGGAGGTTATGACAGGAATAATAACTAACTGAAAAGAGCTTATGTTATTAAGTATTAAGTACAAATTAACATTTTTGTGTAAGAAGCACTGGCTATACAAAAACAGCTGTTTTATTTTGGCATTCCTCATAAAGAAAGTGTTTGGAAAATATTCTAAACTGAAACTATGTATTACACTTGACACTGTCAAAAAGACAAACTAATACTTATTTCTCTGTAAATTCAAATAAACAATGTGTGACAGTTAATTACAATGGCTTGCATGGAAATTAAGTTTAGTATTTTCATAGTACAGCTTGTGAAGCAGTACTTATTGTAAATGTATGTTTGAGGTCCCCATAATCTCATGCCAGAAAAGACTTCTGTATTGTTGACTGTGATATAAATTCTATGTTGATACATGTTGTTACAGACCAGAAGTTTTACTCCAGCTTTTAATTTAGTTGCTCATGCATTTAGCAGCATTTACTTGCACTGTTTTCTTTTCTGTGATGTTTGTTTTGCACTGTTATTTACATGCAAAAAAATTAATAAAGTAGACAATGTAACTGAAAACATTTATTTTCTTTATAGCTGAATTTCTTTTACTTGATTAGAATAAGTAGGTGAAAGTGTTTGTGTTCTAATTCAGCTTTAATTGCAAAATAATGTGCTTTAACAATATTAATGCTACAATACAAATTGAAAGTGAACTTTCACTCCATTAACACAAACTACTGTACTATTGTGCAGCACTCAGTAAGTACACTAACCTGTACAACAAAATACTGGGTTACAAAACAAACAAGCTTAGATTACTGTTAAGTACTTCTGACATTAACAAATTAACTTTCAACACAACCACTCTGCTGTGAGCACGATAAATTATCTTTCTTGTTTTAGACCAGTGGTCATGTACCCCCACTCCCCCTCTCATCCCCCCAAAATGAAAAAACTGATGCCCAGATCAAAACTTTTAGTAAATTAAATCTGCCAAAAATCACCTCTTCTTGCTTTTCATATTTCCACTTTTACGTATGAATAGTTGTTTTTTTTGTTCTCGGACCATCTGGTTGAGTTATTACAACTAGATGAGTCATAACAGACTCCAAAATTCCAGCATGAACTCACTTTTTTCTCCTTCCTTTAGGTTTATGATGTCAGCTGATCTACTGAAATACAATCTCTTGTATGTAAAGTGAGATTTGTTTTCTTTAGACAGGTGATTATTTGAGAACGTGGAGTGGTTACTGGCAAGCTCAACACAACAGATTACCGGTACATGGGATATGCCTTTGGGAGCTGAAGTATTAACACTTATTTCTTAGGTTAGAATAAAGCAGCCTGCCAGATAGGATGGGTGGGGCTTAGAGCCTGCCTTTTCATCAAAGTGCTGGAACAAAGTATGGCCACCAGACGTGCTGGTTCTGAAGATGACCTTTCCTGTCCAATTTGTGGACATATTCTCAGTCAGCCAGTAGTCCTCACTTGCAGGCATAGGTTTTGTACAGCTTGTTTAAAAGACAGCTGGGACACACAAGATAGCAAAGATTCCCACTA
The DNA here is from genome assembly GCA_034783495.1 of Millerichthys robustus. Classification (NCBI taxonomy): domain Eukaryota; kingdom Metazoa; phylum Chordata; class Actinopteri; order Cyprinodontiformes; family Rivulidae; genus Millerichthys; species Millerichthys robustus. The sequence continues at coordinate 5,881,026 of JAVKLF010000021.1, forward strand.
CTGTCCTCTGTGTTGGCGACGTTCCTCAATGGATCAAATGGTGGTTAACACCGTGCTGGAGAAGGCCTGCGAATCCTTTAAAGAAGACAGAAGAAAGAATGATCCGGAAACTTGTAAAGAACATGGAGAAAAGCTCACACTCTTCTGTTTGGAGGATTTGGAACCTATTTGTGGTGTGTGTGGCAAAGCAGCGGCACACAAGGGGCACAGGCTTTATCCTGTTGGGGAAGGTGCTCATGACTGTAAGGTAGGGATGGACTTATCACAAGGCTGGTTAAATCACTATTTCACTGTTTTAACTGCAGTGAAATATTTACATTACGTATTTAGCAAACAAATGAATTTCTCTGTTTAATGCCAATGATATGCTGCTTATTATTTCAGCTGTAAGAAAGACTGAGAATCTTTGTAAAACGTAAAGCTTCCACAGGGTTTTGAATAATGGGTTAATATTAAATTACAGGTAAATCCCCACTGAAAAAAAAAGTTAAACGTGAACTTTTGTTTTATTAAAAGCTTGTTAATGGTAAAAATGTGTTCCACTGCACACATTTCAACTACTTTTGCACTTCTTAGTTTTATTTGCTGATCTAATGTGAGAGGGGTTTTGGGCAGGGTTTATTAACATTCTAATTATAGACTCATATATTTAGCTTCCTGTTGCTATTCGGGTCTGAAAGAACCGAAACTCGACTCCCACAAGGTTTTGGTGACACTAAATTCAGTTTAACCCTGGCTTCCGAAGACGCCAGAAAACATGAAGCACTAATGTAAAATAATTCTATTGGCTTTTCTATCCTACAAATGCCTGGATTGTCAGCATTATCTCAGTTTTGTTGTTGTTGTTTTTAGATTTGTCCCAGTGATTCTACTGTTTTGTAATGCTTTGCTTTTTCACGGAATGCTGCAGTGGAGTATGTGGCAGCTGAAAGCCCCACCGTGCTGACAGCTTGGCCACCTGCCAGTCTGATCTTGTTGTAGAGTTGATGCCTTGTCACTGATATTTCAGGAGGAACTGAAGAGTGCACTGCTGCCCTTGAAAGAGAAGTTACAGCTGTACAAAAGAGCAAAACTCATGAGTGAGGACATGGCAGAACATGTCACGGTACTGTCAATCCCAAACTTGACCTTAAGCAGATAAGAGCTAAAGGTAATGGCAATCAATCATGTCTTTTTCCAGAACCAAGCAAAACACACAGAATCTCGGATTAAGGAGGAATTTAAAGCCCTTCATCGTTTCCTGGAAGAGCAGGAGGCTGTGAGACTTACTGCTTTAAAAGTTGAGGAAGAACAGAAGAACCTAATGATTGACGAGAAGATTGAAGAAATGAGCAATGAACTGGAATCTCTTTCTAACACTATCAAAATAGTTGAACAAGAAATGAAAAGCCACGATATTTCATTTCTTAAGGTAGATAAAACACTAGCTTAACCTCATTTAAATAGTATGTAATGTACTGTAGATTCATAAGTTATAAGTTAATCTTTTTTTTTCAGAATTACAAGGAAACCATTAGAAGGTAAAATTGTTGATCATGTTTGGCAAACTGTAGAGATAAAACATTTAAAAATAATTCTCAAAAACTAACGTCTGCAATATCTTTTCAGAACTTGGCAAAGTCCTCTTGACCCACAAATAATATCAGGTGCTCTGATCGATGTGGCCAAGCACTTGGGCTCTCTGAAATATAAAGTATGGGAGAATATGAAGAAAATTGTTCATTATGGTAAGTTTCATGAGTAATCTGTTAGCGTGTTCAACCTTTTTTTAAAATATGAGTAACTTCTTTTTTTTTTTTTTTTCCCTCAAGCTCCAGTGATTCTGGATCCCAATACAGCAGCTAGCTGCTTTATCCTCTCTGAAGATCTCACAGTTGTGCAGAACTCTACTCAGATATTCAAGCTTCCAGACAACCCAGAACGCTTTGATGTTAGTGCTGAGATGCTTGCTGCCGAGGGCTATTCTGCTGGCCGCCATAGCTGGGAGGTGGAGGTGAGTGGCAACACCTACTGGGTTGTAGGCGTAGCCAGTGAGTCCATCAACAGAAAGGGCAAGCACGTGCTGACGCCAGCAGAGGGATTCTGGACCATACGATATCGCAACGGAGAGCATAAAGCCTGTACAGCACCATGGGAGTCACTCAACATGAGTAAGAAACCAGAAGTTATAAGAGTAGTTCTGGATATGGACCGAGGCAAAGTGACCTTTTATGACCCCAGAGAGAGAACACCGCTTTACACCTTTGAAAACATCATAACACCCAGAGCATTTCCCTACTTTTGTACTGCTTGTAAAGAGCACCCATTAAAAATCCTACCAACAAAAATATATTTGTCAACAGACCGATGATTACATTGGAAACAAAATTTCTATTGTATTTTTTACATTAATGAAATTTCTCTAAAACTGTCTGTTTGTAGTTTGTGCAAATTGTTTTTTGTTCAATAAATGAGAGCATGGTCGCAGGACAGTATGCACCTCAAAACGAAAGTTACAAAAAAGCAGATGTGAACTCCTTACATGTAAATTGTCTTAAATAAATTGCATAAAACAAATGTATTTTGATTTTGTTTTATTTGAGTAACAACAAAACAAAATAATTAGAGTTTGTAAATCACAACACCTAACATCTATAAAATTTGTTACATAAAATGACAGTCATGATGTGTACGTTAGCTTCTCTTCTGATTCATATTTATCTAAACTCTTTCCATAAAAAGCATTAAAAATATGAAATACATTTGGAGTTTTGTTTTTAAAAAGGCACATGCACAAATACTGTGCATCACTGCAAACCAACTCCAGTGTTGTTTAAAGGACCGAACAAACTGGAATTGTTATGCATGGCACTGATTAAAATGAAAGGTCTAATGGTTATCATGAGTTCATTATGTTTTAAACTAGCAGCTGTTTATTTCACGTATTTAAATCAAGTCGCTCTGGTTTAAACAAGCAGGAGTAACAGAGTAGTGACATTTAAACCAACACATTAGTAATCTAGCAGCTCACAGTATTTTCTGTAACAAACTTTTGACTTGATGCTACCATTTACTGTATATTCTAAAAAACATTAATGTAAAATGTATTCTATTTGAAACGCTATGTGGAAGAGTTCCACTGTGCAGTCAGCTCAAAGGCTTTATGAGGTGTTCATTGAATAATTGAAACAAAATTAATCAAGGGATCAAATGCCCTAACGTCATTTCCTAATGTGTTAATTAAACAGTGTTGAAACCTCATCCGTAACAGTACTCTATGTTAATAGTCTTCTCAGATCTGTTCACCGAATACTTAAAACCCAGAAGATGGGCAAAACTTACTAATGCAGACATTATTGTATGCATATTTCTCTTTTTCTCCCTCTCTCTCTCTCTAACGCCACACACCTGTGTGAACTGTTTAACTGAGGCACTTGAGCTTTCCTGCTGTGACTCCTTCACATCATAAAGACATTCTTCCCTCCATTATAGTGCTGTAGAGCTCCTCGTTCATGACCTCGTATCGTGCAGCTCTACTGTTCAAAAAGTAGATCTGGTCAGTTGTGAGACGTGGGTCATAACCTTCCTTCTGCAGTCTGGTTTTCTGGATTTTAAATGTACCTATACATAAATATTTACATACATAAAAGAGTATTATATTTCAATCATTTTAGATTTTAAGTGATCATATGTTATGTATTTCTTATTTAAATTGTATACATTAGTGAGTCACTTCACCTGTGGTGTCTACTTGTGGGGAGATTCGCAGGAACAACGGGCGGGCATAGGGAGGAAGCACACGCTGTATATTTTGCAAGAAGCTGTTGCAGTCAAAACGTCCTGTAGCGTCTGCAATGGCAGCCATGCCTGCCTTACCTTCCACACCTGGAACAAAATATGTTGATAAATATTTAGCATTAAAAGGACATGACAGTAAGGGCTCCAATATGATGAAGCACCGGTAGGACCAGTGTAAAGACTGTTAACAAAGACAATCACCTGGCACTGCCACACCGTACACAGCCACATCAGTTTGATCAAGAAGATTGCTGAGTATGCCCTCCACCTCTGTAGTGGAGACGTTTTCCCCTCGCCATCGGTAAGTGTCCCCACTGCGGTCACGGAAGTACATGTAGCCAAGTTCATCCATCACTAGTACATCACCTTGGGTGAACCGAAAGTGAAATAGTTTTAAAAGTTTGGTTGAAAAATAACTACCAAGCACCTGCAAATGAAGTTTTGTTACTTCTATGTTTTATAAATAATAAATTAACTTTTACTTTAACACTTAATGAACGTGAGCTAATTTTAACATTTAAAAAAGTAAAATTATAAGCATTACTAAAAGAAAATAAATGTAAATAAAAAAAGAGACTATCAACCTGATAAATATGCCGAATCATTTTTCTTGAAGACATTGTTAGCGATCTTCTTTTTTGTAGCATCCTGGTTAGCATACCCATCAAACCGCCGTAAAGGATCCTTCTGATTGATCCTACCTACCAGAAGTCCCGGTTCCCCTGCAAAGCGGACCAGAGTCTAATTCTTCTTTATCCATCTTTCAGGCAATCAACAAACGACAAATTTAAAAGACTCTCAAGCTACATCAAAGTCATCATTGCTAGAAACCCTGATAATTACCAGGGCGGCAAGGCACACAGAGGCCCTGACTGTCCCGAATAAGTTCCATTGTGTCTTCATTCACTTTTACCAGGCGGATGGGGTACACAGTGGGGATAATGCGACTGTTGAACCCACAGGCTCCCACCTGGCAGAAGAAAGACAGGTAAGTTCATATCCAAATCGTTTTATTCTGTTTATTAG
>JAVKLF010000021.1:5918971-5930959 GCA_034783495.1 Millerichthys robustus
TGTGACGTCACCGCACTTCTCTGGAACTCAGGATCCACAGACAAAGTCTCCAACTGGACTTCTCTCACAGAAAACAGGTTAGTGACTCCAACTCAACTGATTTTAAATCACCCCTCTGATTCAGTCACTAAACCTGATTTTCTAGTTCCAGACCCTACGGACACAGGTTTCCAGTTGGTCCAGAACAACAAGTCATCTTACAATAAATCTTTTAAACCTTTGTATTTGTCCGGTGGTAACTCAGAACTCAAACTCTCCCTTTTATCAATTGTTCCGTGTTTTCCTGGTGTTTGCTGTTACTTCGTGCGTGCTGCCACAGCTGGTGGTCTTGTGGTGTGCCTGCAGGGTATAGATCTAGTATTCCTTTCTAAAATCCAGTTAACACGGCTGACCTCTGTCTCTGCAGGTTGTGTCCGTTTAAAGAGTCCTCTTTGGGTTCGTCGGATTTCTTTCACCTCTTGGAGTTGCTGAGAACTGTTGTTGTGACCTGAATCAGATTTAATTGGACTGAATCTGAAGTGTTGTTTCATGCCTTCTAAATGTGCAACTTTGTGACTGCTGTGGTTACTGAAAACAGTTACTGTACTTAAAACAGAATTTCTTGTCATATTGAGTTTGATTACCATACTTGCCAGTTTTGTGATGAATTAAAACTAACCATATGGGTTGTAATCAAGCTAATTAGCATCTGGCTTACTGAAGTAATTAGTATAAAGCAATGCAAGCATAGTCATTTAATTTGTCTTACTGATCATAAATATAATTAGCCATGTAAAGGGCACAGGTTATGTACTATGGGGTACGAAGAAAAATTGCTTATGTTAAACATGTGTCACCTTGTCACAGAACAAATTTAAATCAATAAAGTTCAGGTAATAAAGTACAGTAAAAGTTTAGTAGAGATAACATTAAATTGCACACAATTAATGTAAACATGGGTATTTCCTTTTTTATATAGCATTTTTTTGTGCTTACTCAAATGCAATGTGACTTCTTTTCATTTTAAATAAAATAGAGCAAATATATCCTGAAGGGATAATGATAGCCTGTAGTGCTTAAGAATGATGATGATGATGATAATAATGATGCGTTTGCTTTTTAATAAGAAATATGTGCTTTTTTTAGCATGCAGCACCTGAATGGAGTTTCTAAGAGATGTTCTTCTCATTTGTTCTGATCCTGCATCTCCACCATAAATGACAACAACAACAACAACAACAATAATAGTCCGTGCACCCCTCCTGTGGGGCCACCTCCTGCAGGAGGGGTCATACGAGTCGGGTGCATGGCGCCACGGGAATGGGCCTTTTGAAGTCTTTAGTGTCATCCTCCAGCCCTGTTCCTCCTGCGTCTTTGTTTACTGGTCGAATGTATTTAAAAAACCTTTCTCTATTTTTTCCTGTTCAGGATTTTGTACTTGTTATATAAGGTGCTCCTCATAAAATGGTGCTGCAGCTCCTGTTGACCAATCAATGAGCAACGAGTGACCCAGAGGCTTGTGTGAAATTGGCTGCAGCCCATGACCCTTTTGTCTCATTCAGATCTTAATCACAGAGGTCCTATCGGCTGCCATGATGCATGGCTGTTTGATTCAAAAGACCTCATCCAAAAATGTCCAGACCTCATCCTTCTTTTCTCCCTTTGCTGTTGTTTCTCCCCTCCTCCTGTGCTGCCTAATGGAAGTTGCTAGATTGAATCGAATCCAAGAGCTCGAGTGTAGTACACCTGAAGAGGCAAAGCAGTTTTGTAAATGGTGAAATGAAATGGCACATGAATAGCATTTTGACTCATGGGTTAAACTGCGGGTTAAAGCGCCTATTTTCAAGCGGTCACGGTCTAACTGCGAATGCAGGACGGATTCAATAAAATCCTTAATGAAATCCAATGGTATCTACAGGCAACCTAATTAAGCCTTGGCTACTATTTAATTGCATTTTCAAAAAGGCTTTTTATTTAATTGGTATATTTTTGCTTTCTTTAAACCAGCATGGGGGTAGACTGTTAATGCTGTTCAATCTTGTGCCCTTACTGATTAATATTCATTGTGTTTTGCTTCATTTAATAATTCTTGTCATTATGAATGTTTTGGCCTGGCTCACCCACACACAGAACACCTTAATGGTCTGTGTTTTGTATACAAACTATTACATAAAAATATATAATAAATATGTCACGGTTCACAATGTCAGTTTCCAGTTCTGCTGGTAAGTTGAGTTCATTTGATAGGTGAAGAAAACTGTGTTTGCCCATTATTCAGATCTATTTGTAGATTTACACTTTAAGTCTTGCAAGAGGCATTACACATCCATTAAACTGGGATAAATAAATACAGACATAAGAAAAAAAGAGAGTGAATGGTATTGTAAGCATTGTTTTAAATGTTCACACATAAAAAAGGCTATAAAATATTCAACACTTATGCACCAGAGGCGGTGTTATTCCACAGATTTAGACACCTGCTCCCTCAAAATAAAGCAAAGGAGAATAGACAGGTTAGGACGAAGACTGAAACGGAGAGAAGGAAGGGGTAAATAGAATGTGCAGCAGTGAACCAGTCCCTCAGGAGCACATTAAGTGAGCAGTTCTTCAGTGTGTAGGTGTGTAATGTCCCTTTGTAAAATCTGCCCTTGCTTCTATAGCAACACACCTCTGTGGCTCCATGTTTCAACATGTGAACTCGGCTCTGCAGGCTTTCTGATGGCGTCCATCCTCAAGTGTTTCTACACTTCTTAACAGAAATAACACTCTACTCCATTGCACCCGTGGTGCTGCCACAGCGATGTCACTTTATTCTGACATTGGGAGTCTTTATGCAAGAGCTAATTTGTTCATCGTTTCTCGATCTCGATCCTTAATGTGCATTTACAAAAGCAACCCCTAAGAAAGACTTATCTTCTAGAGACAAACAAAAGAACTGCACAGTAAAATGGTAAATATTCTTTCTCCTCAGACAACAAAGGGATAATTTAAATGACATTTTAAACAAACTATGACCTCTGTTGGCAAATCTTCTCTAACACAATCAACACACTTCCTTCCCACAAGTGCTCCCACTCCTTTGATTCACAGCAGTCTGTAACTAAAATAAACAATGAAGCTCCACAGTACATTCACAAGTGAGATGAATAAGGCTGATAATTAGACTGGATATCCACCAGAAGTAGCCTGTAAATAGGTAATACATCACCATGCAAAATACAAACCAGTTCACAATAATAGTGCTGTGTCATTAGCTTTTTTTTTGGCTTGAGTGCAGGTTTTTTTAGTCTTTGTAACTAAAGTGTGATAACAAAATTTCAGATACGGTTCCCTTTTCTTATTAGCTCAAATAGTTTATTTTGCAGTTAAAGATGTGAGTATATGAGTGAAACAAGAGAGCTTGTGCATAAAAAGAGAACAAGTACAGGGAAGTAGCTGAGTAATGTTTAAAAGTCAGAAATCACAGCACCGCAGAGAATAATCATTGAGTCATTATTGATCAAAAACCATTCATAACCAGTTTTGTCAATAGAGCTGCACTAATTAAGCCATAACATTTTGTCATTTTTCATAAATACATAAGAAGAACAAACATTTATTTTTTACTCACAGAATAGATTTTTTTGCTTGTCTCTCAAATTATAGTTAATGTCTACAAGGATGGACCAAGTTTTCTTTGGATCTTCTCTTCCAGGGTAAATAAACTGGTTTATGGCATCTGCTAGCAGCCTACTTGGCTGAATTTTGTTACTAGAGTCCATGTGGTCATTGCCATCTGGAATCACTTCGTTCATTGCTTAGCTTTTTTTAAAAATAAAACAAATATTTTCATTTCTCCTTCTCTAATTGTAAATAAATTGATAAACATTGTTGGTGTGAAGGAAATAAGATGGGGTAGAGGAAAAAAGAAACAAAAAACAGCAAAAAGTTGAGATCTCTTCGTGAGTAAATTGTCTAAAAATGTAGTTTGAAAGCAGGTTGGTGAGTGATTTGAAGGAAAGCTCGAGTACCACACTAAAAGACTAGTCAGAAATGTTGGAAGTGGAAAAAAAGGTGATGTCACAACCTTTATATGCATTTCTAAAAGTTGTTGTACTGTGAGGAGGTGGTTCTTTATGCAAAATGTTCTGCTGCTGAATGAGTATTAGACTTCAGCTTCATTCAAACTCAGAATAAACACAAAGACACTGACCTTAACCCATGCACAGATCTGTAACTGTGGCACAAACACAGTGAATGTGCACGCAACAAAAGACTTTGCGTCTTCTTGGCAGACCTTTGGGTAGCAAAAGAGGTCAGATTAATTTCCATCACTCTCTGGGTTTAGCTGTTCTTCTTCTGCAGCTTCATGGCAGCTGCTGTACCAGACTAATGATAAGGACAGTTTTATCTTATTTTGTACCATAAGGCAAAGTTTTCAGAGTGAGATTCTCTGACACACACATACAGACCCCCTCACCCACCCCTATCCCCCACACAACTTTAGAATGTGATTAGACTCTTTCCTCCTGGAAGATGACAGTACAATGAAAGGTTTGGATCTTGCATGTATAAAGATTTGTGGGCCTTTAATTATTAATTGTTCTTGGAGAATTTTAGCACGCACATGTTGGCTCCGTGTCAATTAAGTATACAACAATAAAGATAAGCTCACCTCCAGTGGTTCCCTGTTGCAAGCAGGCATTTTTTAACCTTTTTCCTCTTCCCAGGAATCAATTCTCAATGGTAGACTCTGTAAGCTCATTAGGCTTTCACTCAGCACCGACTCTATTACAGCTGCATAATTACCAATGTTCCACCTTCATCCTTCTTTCTGAAAGAAACACCTTCATTCTGGACCTGATGGTGATTTTTGTTATGATACATCATTCGGGGGCTGAGGATGAAAACAATCTTGGCACAACCGTCTGCTTGTATGTTTTAGCCACTTATATATTAGTGTAATATACATTAATTTCCATTATAAAATGGTATTATTTTGATTTAATTAAGCTAATTTTCACTTGCTCTTACAACTGCACATAATTGTTTGCCATAATTGTGGGCATTTGTTGCTACTTCCTCTGCACGTGTATGTTTGGTGTGTAGTAAATAAATGTACAGAGAAAAATTTGATGGCTAAAACAGAAAGTAGCAGCTATGGTTTCCTTTTTTTCATTTTCATTTTTTTTACATGCAATGCAAAAAATGTGTACTTAAACAGTGTAGATAAAATCCAAATATGATTACCAATTTCCTTAAACTGGTCTCTTACAAAGCAAGCCCCTCAGACAACTTGTTTCCATCTTCAGAGACGCGTATGCCCCCCACCCCTTAGTTTGTCCCATCTCCACAGAGCTCCAACTTGGTCTGGACCTGCCTCGCCTGAAGTTGGACCCTCCCTTCTGTGAGCACAAGCCATTCGATGGCAACAATAAAAAGACATTTTTAGGCCAACAATGACCAAAAACGTAACTCTCTGAAAAAATGTTCTGTAGCATTTCTGTCCCACAGATAACACTCAGAACATGTTGTGGTCTTTAATTTGTTGGTCTTTCATATGTTGATAAAAATAATTACAAATATTTTTAATTAGGCCAGCTATGATTATGAGTAATCCAAATTGATACCTAGTAAACTGAATTATTTTTAGGCCTGAATTCACATAAAAATATTTTAAAAAATAAACATAGGCACTGAAAAATGTATAGAAGTGGGTTCAAAATGTATAAAAAGCAACAGTGTGCATCATGTTGCTTTGATGTAAACACATATGGTTGTGTTTTGGCTGTTTACTGCTCTATGCTCCCATTTTGCTTGCATGCATTTGGCTGTAGCCTCCCTTCATCTTTGTGTGCATTTCCTGAAGGGAACTGTTGTGTACGTGGCAGCCCCTAGACTCGCTGAGAGCGCCGAATTGGCCATGATAACAGCTGTAACAACAGAATATGTGATCTAATAGGAGCTCGGTTGTTCACAAGTGAATGTATTTCTTGAGGGGATGATTAAATGAGAACATTGCAGAGGAGGTGATAGATGAAAAAAGAGATGGAGTTGTGCTGAGAAGTGGGAAGGCATCGGATAAAGAGGGAGAGAGAAAGGCTGAAAGAAGTGAAAATTAGCAGGTAGGAGTTGGATAGCTGAAATAAAAAAATACACACATGTATATATATATATATTTTTAAGTTGAAACAGTCAAAATTATAGAGTTGAAAGGTGGAGAGGATGGAGGATGAGAAGTATGATAAAAGGTGGGAGAATATTACGTTTTATGAAATAGCAATACAGCCTAAAGCTTTCCACCAAGAACAGCATGCGTTAGAAAGCTGTGCAGAATAATGTGTCGACATCTCTGGTTGGTCTTGGTCTTACTAGCCTGTACATTTGCATACCGTGAACCCAACACCGTTTTCTGACTGACGTGTTCATAAAATGCATCTTGCATGTTGTCCAATCGGGCAGAGTTTCTGGAAGGCAAAAGGGGCGTGGCTTTACCTCTGAATGTCTTTCTATTTTACAGAACCTGTAAAAGAAACCCAGAGAAGGAGAGCTGCATGTGACTTCATCATTCATGACGGGTGGGTTCCGTCAGTGTGAAGGCCTCGTCAGCGGCCCATATTAAACACATTAAACACTGGGCCGAGCTCCTCATTAATCAGCCCAGAGGGATGACAGCCAGCTCGGCTATCCACCCTATTCAACCACGCATTCCCATAGTTGTCTGGGCCGTGGTTAATATACCCCTTCCTCTGAGATAACGCCATGATGGATTGACTGCAGCCATTTTGATTGGGGTTTGCTATTGTAATACCACCTTGTCTGGTTTTATCAGAAAAGTCCACTGAGAAGTCATGGCAGATCGTCTTTTTATTTTTGACCGGGAATGAATGTCTTGAGTATTGCCTCAACTGATTCTTTTGTAGCGTCTTTTAGCCGAGACAAGAACAGGAAAGGATCCAGTGATAACCTTTACTTTTTTTTAGTGGTGTTATTAAGTATTCAAAAGAACCTTTGCCACTCTAATAATGGATCACTAATTGCCTACTGCCTTGGTAGTAGTTCAGCTTTCTCTCCAACACACGATCTGAATCTGACACAGTGCAATAACATTTAAATATTGGCATTATGTGATATAAAGCTTTTTTGAAATTACAGAATTGCCTTCTTAATATGAAACTACTTCACAACAAAAAATGTTTTTAAAGAAACAAGGAACAACAGCAACAACCTGGAACCTCAATTCCCTTCGGGGATTATTAAAGTGAAATTCAATTCAATTCAATTCAAAATCACATACATTTCAGCAATGACTTTATTAGGCATCTCAAAAAGTATTTGGACTGTAATTGAGTTATAATTACCCCACCTGCCTGAGGGGGGCTTTTTAATCATCTTTACTCAGTAATTTGAGTCTCCTATGTACTGCACACACCATCGTGATCAGCCACAAAATCTTAGCTCAAAATCCATAATTGTTTTTTACTTTTCCTAACTCCCTCCCCATATCATCAGTTTGATTTGATTAGTGTGGTCTTGTTGAGGGTCCTAAAAGAGGAGAAAGCATAATGGTGATAATATGAGTTAAAGTTAGTTGGGATTGAAAGTGCAGGGTCAGTGCAAAGCAGAGTTTCCTTCTGCACCACTAGGGGTCTCTCTTCAGATGATTTAGAGTGTCCTGTTGATTTTGTCAGCGGTGCAGAGGGGCTGAGAGGGTACAACCAGCAAAGTGGATGGAAAGACAAAGAAAAAGAGAGAAGCAAGGGCAACTCTTTCGCTCTTATTTCTCTTATTTGTACAGAGATGGGAGTACATCCCTCACTACCAAAATGCATCAGCTGTTTTTTTTACTTCTATGCGTTCCTGAAACCTGTTTTCTCAACTGACAAAAGATGTAAAAATGCAAAATATACACCATTTACCAGCAAATTGCAGAGCCTTTTTTTAAAAAAAGATTTAACATTTGTACATTCTCTAGTGAAAGAAATGTCTTTTTTTTCATCTGATTGTTCATTTATTTTACATGAACTCTATTTTTGTTATTTATTATCTCCTTTCACTTGTTCAGGGACTTTTGTTCTGCCAAATGGACTTCCACCTCCTCTCCCTCTGGTTTTGTGAAGATATGCTACCTTGTTTTTCTGTTTGTCCTCAATCTTTGGAAAAAACTCACATTTGCTCCATGCTTTTTATTGTCTGCTTTTCTATTGCCAAGTGTTCGCTGCAGTCCTGAGTTGCAAAGGTTACATCATTTTGTATTGGAGGGTCAGAGGAACAGCAGTATGTTTGCCCACGGGCAGCTTATCTCAGCAATGCCATAAGACTAGATTCCAAGAAATCCCACTGAAACCACATTATATATACGATCTTGGGAAAACACTTGCAGACAAACAGAGTGAAAATTACAGCAGAAAAATATCCAGAGGCTTTTTATAACATCTTTGCATGATTTTATTTTCTTTAGTCCATTCAAAAGTGCAAAGAAACTCCATCTTATTCTGTGCTGTCCAGGTTGTGCAGCACCTTAAAGTTTGATTCTTGCAGCATCGCAGATTATGACCAAGCAGCAGCGTTCATCATGTTGCCACAGCCTGCTGTGCTGTGGAACCGAAATGAAGCCCAGATAATTACTTGCATTACTTTTACTTCCAAACACAGGGCAAGTCAGAAAAGGCATGCGAGAAGTTGACTGATAATCTGATAATGGGATGATTCTACCTTAAACATGTTGATGCTGGCAAACTGGGGAAAGAAACGTAGAGAGCTGGAGGGAGCTAGAGATAAAATATTCTGATTTTCTGCGGATCTCTGCGTGAGTTTCCTTTTTCATGTTTGCAAAGAGAGCAGAGATATGCAATTACTTTCTCTCCCCAGCTTGCAATCAGCAGGCGTGTTAGTAAACACGGTTAATAGGGGTGGACACTTTCTACCTTCACACCCAAGACCCCAGCAGTAGTTAATTGGAATAAATGCAACTCCATGCTTCATTTACCCTCACCCTCTGTTTCTTTTTGTCTGCTCTCCCCTTCATCCTCCTTCCTTCCTGCTTTAACCTCATGTTTCCCCTTCACTCTGTCCTCCGTTGATCTCTTCGCTTGTTCTTCATGCTTGCTAATAAGCTTCCCGCCTCATTGTTACACCAGATGTTTTTTGTAATTAAAACATTAACAGCAAAGTGGACAAGATGCTGTCTCGTCCGCCATGGTTGATTGAATCGAGCTGTTTCCTGTTTGAGTTTAAGGTCAACAAAGAAAAGAAATGGAATGTGCAATGAGATGTGAGCAACTACTAATGCAAATCACTTGCTTCTTTTTTTTTCTACGATTAGTCCAAATCCCCCAGCAACGATAACACGCTGTTCTAAAATTTCACCATATGCCTATACATCATGTACCTTACAGTGAGGAAATAACTTCTTGATTCAATAATATTCATTATGATTTATCATTTTGCTACTTTCCCCCATGCTGTGCATGTATACGATAGTGTAATGCATTCTTGAGTCTTGCTGCACCATCATTGCTTTTGTGATGTAATCTCTTTTCCCTTGGCTTGGGCCCCACCTGTGGGAGAGAGGGAGGGAAAGCTGGAAGTGCTTGTGTGATGTAAAATGCCTAATTTAGGGGGTGATTGATGGTTTAATATTGCAGCCTGCAACCTTGCTGCCCCCACCTACCCAATGAAGCTGCAGGCAGGTGTGAAACTGTAGCACTGTGAGTATTATGTCACTTTCTATTCTCACATTCAAACCCAGCCGGTGGAATTAAACCAATTCAGAGTTTGTTTGTTTTGGTGTGTGTGTGTTTGCATGTTTGTGTGTGTTCTTGTGTGAGTCTGTTGTGGGCATGCTGGAGCATTTCTCGTTTCACGGAATCCTTAAAATCCACTTAGATATATTGACTGTGGTCTAGAGTCAGTGGTCAGTTATCGCAGCTGTTTCTGTTTTCCTCGTTTTATCTAATCTTTAGCAATTTTTTCTGTCTTCTATTTTCTCCAATAAAACACACTTTAGGTTCTTAGAGTCACCGTCCTCTTAACGTTATAAATACCATGCCCCAATTTTCCTTTGTTCCGTTGCTGTTAACTTTTCACTTGTTTGCATGCTTCTTTTTAAACAGTGTGTTATAAGTCTTCCATATTTTCATCATTGCATAATTAACGTAATGTGTGCTTCAAAAATAGGTTCCCATACAATATGAGCTGACCAGAAAGCACTTGTGTTATTTTGGACTACAGACAACAGATTAACTGAGAGCCTTTTTACAAAAGTATTGATCAGATGCATAAATATGTATTAATGATGCACTTATAATTATTATGTTATTTTGTTTAAAATAAAATACAATACATTTAAAAATCATTAAATTAGTTTTTAATTTCTTAAACTTCTACACTTTGACACAAAATCAGAATTAATAACGGGCTCCTTGTCATAAAGATCAGTTAAATATAAATAATGCAAACTGTGTAAAACTTGAAGATGCAGTTGTAAGTAGTCACAGATTTTCTAAATATATTTTGACCAGAGAAAACTGAAACTATGTAGGAGTGAACCAGAAAGTTTTAGGGGTTTCCTTTTATGTATGACCCCAGCTGCCAAAAACAAAAATTGAAGCGCTGCAATAAAGTCATGCAAATACGTAGGCTGCTTATTTATTCAACAGTTTCTAACAAGCAAAGTTTGCTAAATATTCCATCTTTCTTCAGGAGTGCAGTGACAAGCAGAGGAGGCAAAGGTGTTGCAGTAAAATGGAATCATTGCGGTTCTGAGGTTTATGTAACAATCTTGTAATTGGACAATTCTCGTAGCTTTTTGCAATCTGCGAGTATTGATCTTTTCCTGTTTTTGCTTTTCAATCTTCCCACAGTTTTCTGTTTCTCCATCTACAGTATTTCCCAACCAGAAGTTATTGTATTATGTGAGGACGGATATTACCTGAGGAGCAGACTGTAAGACAATGACTATCACTTTCCAAAGTTAAGCAAAGTGCCTTTGGATCTTTCTGCATGCATTAATCACCATGTCAACATGGTTTATCTGTATTTTATACATCTTTCAGCTGGGAAATGAATCATAGCATGCCTCTGAGTCATCTAGCCATGCAGAAACTGTGATATCATTATGTTGATATTTTGTCTAATATTAGCCATAAGGGGCAATGGCTCTCAGTGATACTATATGCATAATGCCAGTTAGTGTGGACAAGTGCTCAGAAAAACACTGAAAAGACTTTTCCTGAATTTGAAATGCAGACACACCAACATCTCGTGTGCATGTGTATTGACACAGTCTCAAATGGTTGTTGTGCTAATATGTTTTTAATGTCTTTTGGATGCAGTCAACATCTCTAATTTGTTTTTGTCTGAGCTGTGTTCTTATGTGGATGGGGACATCAAAACAGTAAAAATAGCATTTCTCATTAACCACACTTTCCCTCTCATTTATTTTCCTCGTCCTCACACGCTGCCAGCTTGTCCACATGAGCGTTTTTTTTTTTTGTAGTCACAGTTTGTGAAGTTTTGAGGTGGAGTTTGAGAGAAGATAATGGACCGATGCTCGGTGTTCAGTCCTCAGCAGGCTGTCATCTAAAAGTCATCATCATTTGAATTATCAGCTGTAAAATGTCTGCAACAAATCACGTTATATAATATGACAGAAAATTTAGTTGTTCAAACTGACAGATGGGTCCGCGTGAAAAATATCTGAGACAAACAAATAACAGTTTTTAGCAACTGCTTTGATAAATGAGATCTGAATACATCTTAGCTGTTAGTTTCAGTTCTAACGTTCCAAACAAACAAATAAATAAATCACAAGCTACTGAGTAACATAAAAAATATTTAATATAAGTTCATATAAGTCACTGACACTATATTATAACAGTAAATCTATAGTGTTACTCTCAAGGCACTTTGTGTAAAAAGTTTTTAAACACACACACGCACGCGCACACCTACACACACACACACACACACACACACGCACGCACGCACGCACGCACGCACGCACGCACACACACACACACACACACA
>JAVKLF010000021.1:5949569-5966953 GCA_034783495.1 Millerichthys robustus
ACTCTGTGTTATCATGCAGGACATCAGTGTACTCAGAATATAAATGCAACTCAAACCACAAATAAACATTTCTCAGCTTATACAGTTTTCATGTCATGGCTGATACTAAATCATTTTATTTGTTTAAAAAAAAGGTCTTTACTCGCATGACAAGACTACACAAAGTTTCCTTTTAAATTTGTATAAGAATTTTAAACACTACTTTTATTTTGGCAAAAGGGATTTAAATATGATGAAAAAAAATCTATTTTTAAAAAAACAACTGCTGTTTTGTAAATTGATTAGCTTATTGTAGCTTTTTCAGACAACGAAAAGGTTCAAAGTAAATATGTCGCACACTCTTTTAAATAATTCATTGTAATAAGAAATCATTCCTGAAGTTAATTTATCTTTAAGGTTATTGAATGCAGCTCTTTATGAGTAAAGTGTCTGAAACAGTGAGAGTGCAGTGTTTGTAAAGCGTCCCTGCTCATGTTTAGTAGACCAATGAGCTCATTTGTAGTCACTGCTGTTGTTGCTAAGAGACCGGGGCAATGATGAACAACTCCTCTGACTTTGCATGACTTGAAGGTTTAGAAATCAGTTCACATTTACTTTATTTATGGTCCAGAGTGTCCAGTGGGTGATAAAGTTTATTAAGAGCTCACTTTGATTTTTGTTGAATTACCTCTGATTCTAAAAAGAAATATAAATAGATTTTGAGAACAAACAGCACAAACTACATTATGCTGCCTGTTTATTGACGCCATGAGTAAGACAGCTATGAAGGTCACAAGTGGCTAAATTTGTGAGCAGTAAAACAGAGTGGCTGTTGCGTGACAGAAGGCCAAGTAGCAAAGGCATGTAGGACCTATTCAGTACAACATAACATTACCAATCATAATAGAAACTGACAAAATCATTTTCAGAGTGGAAAGAAAAAGTGCAACATGCTCTGTGCACTGGTGCAATAATTGCATGTGATGTGGAAGTTAAATAATTTCATCTGGCAGCGTAGCTTAGCCTTTGTTCACCTGGAGACAAAAGACTGTCTGAATTCATTCAAAATGATCATTACTCTGATTCGAAATGAAAATTTTAAACAAATCATTCTCACTGACTCAAACTTACAGATTTAAAACCCCATAGCAGCAGAATTGTGCACCTAAATGTTTACATGCGTGCAAAGCATAAATTCTGAGATTACTGAATGATAATTTACAGTTTTTCATGCATCATTTGCTGTAGGACTTCAGCACAAACGCAGATTCTCTGAAAGACCCCAAAGGTGGAAAATACAAATCAGCTTCCTGCTGTGATTGTCTAGAAGTGTGAAGTCAACAAGTTCATCTCATTATCTGAAGCTAGTTTGAATAACTTAGCCACAGTTTATTTTCATGAACACAGAAATGCACAGAAATCATAAAAACCTACATCAACAAATCCTACAACTGACTGAAAACACTCATTGTTTCTGTTATTTCAATAGATTTTATTTTAAGAATATGCTTTCACCTCAGTCAGACAATTTGCATAGTTTTGTTGAACTGGATCACATTTGCTCTATGTTGCAATAAAACATCTTATACTGCATGTATTCAAAATGTTCACCATCTGTATATCTGTAGCACTTTAATCCTTTACGTGGACATACCCGCCTTGTCTGTGCTGGGATGTTGATCAGTTGATGCAGTAAAAATTGTAAATGTGGTAGCATACAGAAATATATAATGTGGTACGAAGAATAACAAATGGTGAAATGAGAATTTAAGACATGTCTGCTGCCGATGTTTCATAAATTCTGGAGTTTATCCTGTCTTGTGTAGTTTTATGTTACTTGCAGTTGTGGATCATTTAATGTATTTGCTCTTTTTTAGACTAAACACAATCAGCTTTAATTTCCAAACGGATTGCATTTTCAGTGACTTTGGGCCATAGCATCAATCTAAAATGTCTTTTCATTTTAGCACAAAATAAGAATAACGCTGCTTCTGTAAGTGAGAAAACTAACAACTTGGAGATTTGTCCGACAGGCTGAAAACAAACATGTCCAGTACAAAAAAAAAATCCAACTTCCATAACTCGCTTGTCTTCCATTTGGCATAAAATCGTGTTCCAAAGAAAACTTTTGGGTTGTGTGAAGAGTTTTACTATGAAAAATATTCTAAAGTTTTGATCTCACCTGGAGATCCCCTGAACTTGTGTCACTCCTTCAGCTCAGTGCAACGATCTGTCTTGATTCTTCTGTCTCTTTGGGAAAAAAACAGAAAAATGATCCACCTGTGACGGTGCAGAGGCCACCAAACTGTGATCTTTAAGACATTGCTCGTTCTCAGTGGGAGCACTTTGACATTAGTCTGAATTGTTATCTGCAGTGTTCATAGCACTTCAGTAGCAAGTGTGCTACTGAAGTGAAACACCGCAGATAACAAGTAAAACAAACTGTGAAAAGCCCATTTAGATGTAAATTCATGGTATATATTGAGAAATCCACAGGTCTAATTGCTACTAACTGTTGCTGAATGGTTCCAATTAGCTGACTTCCTAACTGTGATTAATTGGCTGGTTTATGACGTGCAAAAACTGTTGGATCTGGTAAAATAACAGTTCTCTGCTCACAAAAATGCACTCTCAGACTCGGAGCATTTCACTTTGTCTTCACATTCAGCTGAGGAAGGTTCAGCTTTTGCATATTTTGATGCCGTCGTTCCCATGCAAACTCTAGCAGAATAGTTTTCTTTGTATGCTATGTTTTAGGAAACAAAGTTTTCAGAAATGTGGATGATGCTACACGATGCTGCTCTTGCACTGGAAAAGTCTAAATTTGATCTTAAAATATTGTTGGTAATCAATCATTTTTGAGGAGAAATGCCCACGAGTGTTAAACCATTCAGCATTCCACGCTTTCAGTCTTTCTGGGAACTCCAAGTTAGAATGTAATAACTGCAATAGGCCTCACGTAGACCTGCTGAGGTTGAACATACCAAACGGTCCTGATGAGAGCGTGCGCTGCCTGCTGACAGAAGAGGGAAAGAGACCAGTGAGCTGCTCTGTGCGTCAGGACGCACGAGACAACCGCATATGGCCCGTGTAGTTTCCTAATTTAAACCGTCGAGCTACGGACAGGTGAAGAGTGGACAGTATGGGGAAATAGCATGAAGAGGGCACATCAGGCACCGAAGAGTCTGGTTTGCTTTGCATGCAGATATTTTGCGAGGGTGGCACGTTTGCTTATGTGCACACCTTGTGAGCAGCCGCGGACGGACAGCACGGTGACTTCTTCGGTATGCTGAATGCTCCTGTAGTTTAACATTTCGGTGGTCGTCAGTGATGCTGTAAGTTATATGTCACCGCTGTTTCTACCCAGAACGATGGCGTCGTCGCTGTTATTTCTCCTGATGCCCAGACAGGCGCGTTTTCGTCACAACTGGTCCTGTCCTTAAGGATTTTCCACCACTGCCTTTCTCCTATTATTATTGTTTTTTAGTCAGGTGGATTTTTCCTTCATTCTACTGTTTTATCTTCCCATTTTCCCCCGGTTTGACTGTAAGACAGCAGCCTTTTAAATTTTTTGATCCTTATGCATCCGCATGAAAACGGCACCAGAGAGGAGAAAACGAGTGAAAAGCGAAGGGAGAGAAAAGGAGACGATTGAGGAGGGAAACAAGAATGAATGAGACACACTGAGCAACCAAGGAGAAGGAGATTGGATGAATCGAGGTAAGACCGACGGACAGTTGAATTTGATTATTTATTTAGACGATTCTATGCGCTCTTTAATAGCCTGCATCGTGTTGTATCAGCAGCCAGAACAACAAGAACTCTGCACCAACCAACCATGTGTTCCCTGTCAGCCTCCGTGAGGTGTTCAGCCGTGTAATCCCCTTTATTTATTTAATAATTAATGCATTGGCAATTGTGGAGTTTTTGTGCGTCGACTGCAGTCGCTTCGTATTTAAAATGCGTGACGGGATGTCCAAAATAAGAATAAAGTCGCTTGTGAGCAAATTCATTGCGCCGAGGCACGGAAACAACGATTATACTCAACGTAGCCTATAGCCTGTAGTGTTTTTTAGGATCAGAAAGGACAGTCAAGCCTGTCCTGAAGGAGCTGCTGACCGAAACACAGGCGGATTACAACTAATAAACCCGTTCATCCATTTAAAAAAAGAATTGAAATATCCTGGATGGTAAAAAGTAGATATTCCTCCCCCCCAAAAAACTGAACGCTTTTCTTTCTATTATCTCAATTTATTTTCACGAGAGCAGGATCCTCCTGACAGACAGAAATTACGCATCTCATTGAGCTTTGGAGGAATAAACGCAGCAGAGCTGGACGGTCCCACCGTGAACCGTTCAGTCCCTCACCAATAATCCTGCACCTCTACAAATCATTACCTGTAGGCTGAAATTCTTTTCATACCCCAGGAGTATTTAACTTTCTGAAATCAAAAATAAAGACTACTCCCCCCACAAAAAAAACAGTAAACAATTGGATCTTGATAGCTTCATTCTTCATATCTTTTCTCTCCAAAATTAAAATCACATCTGGAGAAACACCCTAATACATCTAAATTTGATCAAAAGTTACTCCATATTAATTTTGAATTCATATTATGAAAACCGAGTCGTTATTAGAATATTACTATGCTGAACTGATTCCCAATTTAATAATAACGGCGGAATAAAAAGGCAGCAACGACCTGTATTATGTGCTGGTTATGAAATTGAACCTTTGTCTTTGTGTGCCATCATGATAAAATTGCACAGACTCTGAAAACAGTTATTTTCAGCCTATTTTTCCTCATTTCACTAGGGTGCATTGTGTTTGTCCTGCCAATTTTGGGGAAAAATTGGCATGTCTGCTATTCTGAAGGGGCTGAATGAAATTCAAATTCTTCAGGTGGTAAAACAGCAATATTGCAACTGTCTGATTGCGTTGGCATTCAAGAAGGCAGGCTTGGAATTGGTTTACTGCCAAACACACTCCCCAGGAAGACAGAAGGATTTATTTCCCCCTTGTCTGTGTGTCACATCACCATCAGAAAAATTATTCTCGCCTTTCGGCAGCTGAATAATTGTCATATATTAACATGGCATTAATGATCATCAGATATCTTGCAAGTTACTAATCATAATTTGATTCATTTTAGTGGGCGTGTTTGGAGGTTTTGCAGTGTTGGAGTCAAGATTTGATTATAAGTTTTATTTTTATTCTTTTTTGGAATAATTTGTGAGGAAATTTTGGTGCTTAGTACCTTGCAGATGATCCTAGTACACATAAATATTATTTCTATTTTTCATGCTTTGTTCAGAGTGATCAGTCTTAAGAAGAATGTTCTCAGTGCACGTGCACGCTCACGTTGAGCACTGCATTAACTGTGTGTAAATGAACACACAGAAGCAAAAGTGCACACAAAATACTCTTGTTGTAAAAACTATTTTCTCCCTTTTACTGCTTTGACAGGGCAGACAAGAATTACTGTGGTTTTACTCTAAACATTTATGTTTGTTCTAAAATGTTAACATTTATTTATGCTTAAAAACATAAAGCTTTCAGTTTCAGTTTCTCTCTAAATTGGTTTACTCCAATGCTCCTAATCATGGCAGCATGTGTTGAAGCCAAAAGACTGTGGAGTTTTAATTCTGTGTAAAAAAACGTGGTCTGAAACTTGTCAAGTATTTTGTAGCTTCATAAGAACTGCAGGCTGTAGTAAACATGTTATATTGAAGATGAAGAAAAGAGGTTTGTGAATTCATGAAATCTGTGTTTTCATTTAAAATAAATTTATTTTTTGTCCCTCCATTTGCCAAACTGTGATTTTCACTTTTCATTTCTAACAAATGTTTTAAAAAAGCACAAAAATAAAGAATTCACACAAAAAAATTGCACTTTGGTAAATCTGGCTAATAAATATGAATAAATACAGCCTGTGTTTGATGAAAAAAAGCAACTTCTTCCAGAAATGATGAAACAACCAAAACATTTTCCCGACTCAAACTTGAAAAGATTTTTCTACAAGTACACATAGCATGCAGCGATTTCAATTCAGCTTTACTGTTTTGTACAAACTCATCAGCAGATATTAATTCATTCAGGTTTATAGAATATAATCTCAACAAAATCCAGACACACTTTACCAAACATACATCCTGCCTTCATATTATCTCCAATCCAGGACAGCCTGATTAGGGGACAGTTTGCAACAGTACGTAACAGAGGATTTCTGCAGCTACACAACAGTATATTTTGTCTGTTGACTTTTTCTCCAGCTGCCTTTTGATGATGAAAGGTTTCCAGATTTAATATCTGATTAGATCTACAAGCCTGGCATGCCAGTCTGCCTGTATTATATTATAGTCCATAGTGAGTTATCATGCCCATGCTCCATATAGATTCATCATAACTGAGGAGTATTATTGAAAAACAAACCTTTGCAAGATTGAATTGTACCTCAGTGGGTATTTTTGACCTTTCTGCCTAATCTAATTTCTACATAGCACACAAAATCCCTCAAATGTCTGTTGTGGTATCATTGCAGTTTGTGATTAGAGAGGTCGATTCAGCCTATTCTATCTCATTTGGGCGGCAGAATGCAGTGGAAAAGTGGCAGTGGTGGGTCGGCATGACTATTTTTGTAATATCCCATGAGAGCGTGTGTACCTGCGTATCTCTTGTGCCTGGGCATAGAGCGATCTTTTGTGCCCTTTTTTTGTAATGTCAAAATGCTCTGTCTCTGCCGGGAAGTATTTTCTTTCTTTTTTTTTTGGACTGTCCCAGAAGCTTGTTACTGTGTTGTAGCTTTTCTGGTAGCTTTTCTTCACTCTCTCTCTTTGCTGGCAGCATGCAGCATTATTTACCTGGCACCGGCAGTTCTGTAGTTTGTCACCGCTATGATAAGACTCGTCCTGACTGAAAAGCCATTATGATTATAATGACAGTTATTGCGATTCACTTTTTTACCACTACCAACAAAACACACTAGAAATGGTTTTTAACAGCCATTGCTGGACTCATTATTGCAATCAAAAATACCCAATTATGTTTACCAAGGCTATTCGTAATGTGTTGGCTGTTTTCCCCTTAATGCTAGATTACATGTTGGTAGCACAAATATGTAATTGGTTGGAAATAAAAGACTAAGAAGAGGGAAAAAAATAGAAGAAAGCTGATGAGAAGAGAGTGCAGTAGCAGAAGGGAGAAATATGCAACAAGCAGAGACTCTTTTTTGTGGCAATGATAAAAACTACTTCCATTTTGCAGCTCGTGGCCTTTGTGCTGCAGATTTCTATGTGAATGTACCCATCCACTCCTGCAGCGGTCTGGATCTGCAGCCGATCAGCTCTGTGGTCTCTGTTGCTCTCGGAAAAGGTCTGAAGGTGTGGGTTTTTTGAAGACAACTTTACAGGAACTCTTTTCCCTCACGCTAATTCAATTCAGCGCTGCCAACCTTGAGCGTGTGTAGGCGCCGGGATGGCGAAAATGAACAGGGGCAACGAGAGCACATGCACAGAAAGAAATCGATGAGGACTCTTTTTCATAAATGGAGTGGGTGTTAAATTAACTGGATTGGCCCATGTAGCAACACACGGGATTGAGTGCCGGCTGTATTTGGGTTGTGTCTATTGACTGCGAGACAACTTGGTGTACAGCAGAGAAAAGACGCAGCTATGCTCAATCAATGCGACCAATCAGCCTCACCAGCATTTTGTTCAGTTTTCACAGATTTTTCAGGGAAATGGGATCCTGGTGGTTTTCAAAAAGTCTCTCTGCAGTTTCAACATTCAAATCATAAAAGTAGAGAAAGCAAGAGAAAGTCTTTATAGAGCAAACCTTCCAGCCAGTTATCTCTGAGGATGTGTTTGCTTTGATAACCTACTTGAGCCTGTCTTGTTTTTTAATGTTGTAAAAAAAACAACTTCAAAAACCAGTCACCAGCTCTCTTTGTTTGACCATATTAATTTTTTTTAACATGTATTTAAGAGATTTTCAAGCCCCATGGCAAGATTAGACTTTTAAGGCACTTAAAAGATAACGATCACAAATCAGTCGTGCCGGGGAGGTTACATGGCATTTTAGGAAATCTCTTATGGCAGTTTCAAGAAAAGGTGCGTAATGGCATGGTGCTCTTAAGTCCACGAGACAACTCCAGTCTCCATTAACTGACAATAAACGCAATCACGCAGACGAGAAATGAGAAACAGAACTGAAAAACGTTTGAAATTATTTTGCAGGTACTGAAATCTGCAAAGGATGAAAGGGAGAATAAAATGTATTTTGCATAAAGAAAAAATATGAGGAGAAGGGACCTTAGGCTCTGTCTTCAGGTAATTGGAATTGCTTTCCACATCCAACCTGTCCATCTAAAAAAGGAGGAGCACACAGATGAAAGGAAGCAGGGATCAATTGACCTAATAGCTCGCCCAATCAATCCTTATGTTTTCTGATAGCTTGATTGAGGGTGAAGACGGGAGTGCTGGATGAACCCCTCTAATTGGCTCGACCAAAATGGACGGAACAGGAGGCTGAGTGGTAATGGCAGTAGCTGCCGTCACTTCTCCTTCCACCTGGTGCTCTCATTTTACCGGTGTCAATACTGCCACCTTTATCCTCATTACCTCCAGCTTAGAGCTATATGCAGACTTTTCATCAGCTGCTTCAAGACAAAGATGTTCTTTATTACACCTCTGCTTGTACAATCTTTCTTGCTGCCTATTACTGAGTCCTCAGACTCAATTACTCAATTATTTAATTACTTTATGTCTATCAGCATATCTGGTCAGGCAGTAGACTTGGAGACGTGTCTATAAACAGCGATGTTGACCTGAAACTCACCTGTGTCATCCCGCTGAGGATGACTCCAGTGGGTTCAAATTTGTGCCAGCAGCACTCTCCTTGGAGTACGTGGTGTTGGACTGGTGTGCGCATGTTTGTGTTTGTGCATCTTTTGTTCCATGCTGTGAGGTGTGAGAAGAGGTGTGGGACTCATAGAAACTGCTTGTTTTCTTCTTTGCCAAGATGGGAGTTGTAAGGATGCAGGTGGGGGAAAAAAAAGAGAGATGATGGGAAGGGATATGAAGTTCCAAGTGAGTGCTGTAAAACAAAAAGCATGTATATTCATAAACAGCTGCAGAAAACACCTAGAGCATTCTGTAGAACGTAGACAGATGTCAGATTAGACAAGGAGGAGGCTCACTGTCATAAAAGAAGTCCACTGTAAGCAATAAACTTGAAGAGGGAAAAAGAAAGAGCACATCCGCGTTGGATTAATTAAGGATTATAATTATGTTGGGACTTTGCAGATCTCACCTGAGACTACACAGTGCTGCACCTCTCCAATCCACATGCCCTCTGCTCCTCTCCACACGTGGACACACCACTCGAACATATCGTGTCGTAGATTCACCTCTCTGACACGGTGCACATGAGTAAACGAATGCAACAGCATATTAACTGCTGCTGTTATTTTATTCAGTCCGCACGATCATTCTCCTAATGTGAGCTTTGGTACTTCTGCAGCAAATGCATCAAACGAAACTGTGTTTTGTGCAACACAGCACAATAAGCTCCGTCATGAGGGAGAAGCAGATTAGGGACCAGAGTCTGGTAGAAAAATCTTAATATTTGCTTGATGAAATCAAGTCAGTGTGGTATTGGTTATGAAAAGCAATTGTGTAATTTATCATTTACACCTGTCGGCTTAGAACAAGTTATAAACAATGACATAACTGTATAAAGGTGATTTAAACCTTTTTGCCTTTATTTAATGTTTTTCCGACAACCCTACAAAATCCACTCCATTTTTACCTGCTAAACGGTGCACATATTTACTATTATTCAGTGTACTATGCAGTGTTGGTGAGCTAAAGAAACAAGAACTAATCATTTCAGAACTGGTACTGATACTTTGATATCCCATGTCACTACATTAGGTCCTGGAGTACTTAATATGTACTTTGCAAGTACAAAAACAAAATGCTTGAAAATCATCTTAATACCTATGAAAGTCTGAATAGATGGTGGATGTTAAAAGCTATATTAGTGAATTTACTAGAATACTTTCTTATATTTAAATAAGCTTATAATCTATAAACTATTTTTTGTCATTCAGTTTTGTGGCACTATCAATGTAGGAACAGGAAGTTATGTCATCTAAAAAATGAACTTAATCCAGTCACCTCACAGGTCCAAGAAAATGTAGAGAGAGACACCAACCACATCATAAATTGCCCACCGAAAGTATGCATGCACACATTTTCTGCTGCCACAGAGGCTTTTAGTCAGCAGAATGGGAGAGGATTTAATTGAGACTTTGATCATTATAGAATTACCATGTGGCTTCTTGGCACCCTGGTTATTGTTTTTTGGATTAATCATTTTCATTCAACAAATTGTGGAATCCACGCAGCAAATCAGTGTGCTGCCTGCTTGACATAGATATGCAGTATTGGAGCAAGAGAATTTTAATGTGTTCTTGCCCTCCAATTGGCTGTAGTCATCCATGCGACTTGATTTATTTGACAGATTGGTTTTATTGATTTACTGAATTAATGTGGTGCCAGTTTAATCAGTGTGCTATGGAACTATGTGGAATTTGACATCTCTGTGAACTCAAATGAATAGAGTTTACAATATTGATCTGCTTATCTTCAGTATTTATTCAGCTATTTGTCTAAGAGCTGATTAATTCAGTGCTTGCTAAAAATGGTAGGCATATGTTCATGAGACTGTGCAGGTGTTTTTATTTGTGTATTTATCTCTTTCTGTATATTTGTTTAACTGGTTGCACATCTGTTACGGTCCAAAGCTGTCACCCAGTTATTGGAATTGCTGTAATTAGAATTTATCTCTTCTCTTTTGCTCATACAATTGCATTGTGCTACTGTGTGTCATTAAATTAAAAACTGCACGCAGTCGTTGCCAATAAATGTTTAAGTGCTCATAAGCCTGCATGCAAATACAAATGTACACAAAAACACATCGTCATGACATTATGTGTATGAACGGTGACTGTGCATGAATGAGTGTCATGTGATTGGTCAGTTTTAACAGCTGAATATGCGGTAATTGCTTGTTGTATAATGTAAGAGTGGATGGATCAGCATTTTTGTGGTTATTGAGCAGTATCTGTCAAATTGGGCTAAAAGAGGGAGAGATGTTTTCTAATTAGACCTAACTCCAAATGGACATGGATACATTTTGTCAGCTGTCTCTTCTGATTCAAGTGCCCCCAGCGGAGGCGCATTTGTTTGGAAAAGTTACAACTTTACATCAGTGAAGGACCTGTAAAAAGTAGCTATCGCACCAAATCACAGTTTTTTGGTTTACATGAAAATGTTGTAATGTTTTTACAGTCCGTAAAAGTAAAAGATAAAACAAGTAATGAAAAAGCCAGTTACCTCTGCCCACAAAATGTTGTGAAATCACACTCACACCTTTTTTTTCCTCCTGGTTTTTGACCTCTCAGCTCAAACTGAGAGGTCAACACAGTTTCACCGCAGTTCATGAAACTGTCACAAAGAGTATTAAATTGATTTGTGTTCTGGGACACAGCAGAACACGGACATGAAAATAACCACTCACAGGCATATAGTTTCACAGCACTTTTTTTTTTTTTTAGAACGGTCACAAAAATAATGTTTACCCATTTTAACAAGCCCAAAAGTCAGATCAAGGGGACTGGAGTGTAGTGGTCAAGTTAAATACATTGAGCAACCAAAAAATGTTAAGTTTGCTTTTTGCTCTAATGGGGATTCTGGGTGTGCCAAGAAAAAAAAATATCTGCAGTAATGGCAATTGCCCCTTGTGATGTCACGCATATCATTTATTCTCTTTCACTCTCTCAAATGATCATATTATAGGCATGGATTATATGGAGACTCAATGGTAAAAACATTCATCATAATGTTCATTCCTAGAGCAAATGTCGATACATCTGTCCTCAGGAAATACAGAAAGGTTCAGTTAAAACATTGGCCGTCATGCTACCACAGACAGGTAGACGTCTAGCATCACGAGCTGAAGGGAAACCTCTAACCAATGAAAACAGATAAAATACGAAATATCTCAGCTTGTTAAAAGTAACAAAAGCCCTCCTTCTATGTGGAGATGAAGGCTGTAACCCGAGTACCTGGTACAAGAACTGGAGCACAACGGTTTGGGCTCTTCCTGGTAGAATTTGATGCCGTTTTCCAGAATTTCAAGAGTTTTAAGTTTAAACACAGCAAAACCACACACTGTGACTGAAAGTAACTGAGCAGTTACCACGTTTGTCGAGTTGTTGAGCAAACGTGGTCACATGACTGGTGTTTTAAAAATAGCTTGAGTGGAGATTGCC
Organism: Millerichthys robustus; assembly: GCA_034783495.1. Taxonomy (NCBI): domain Eukaryota; kingdom Metazoa; phylum Chordata; class Actinopteri; order Cyprinodontiformes; family Rivulidae; genus Millerichthys; species Millerichthys robustus. Next base: position 5,961,887 of record JAVKLF010000021.1, read on the forward strand.
ATTGTCAGTTTGTTTTTATTTTCCCCAACTGTCAGCATTACTTCCGGAGCCATTGAATACCCTCAAGTTGAACAATATTTTGAGTTCTTTTTTTCAAAATTGCTTGTTATTTTTTTAATAGGCTGTAGTCTTTGTGCATAAATAAAACTACAAAATGCACAAAAGTTACAATAAAAACAGCAGATGTTTTGTCAATGCTTCAGATTCAGCATAACTGCAGTATGAGATGTAAAAGTGAGAAGATCTGTTATAAATTATTACTGGTTGGCACCTCTGTAGCACTGTGTAAAGTTATTGTGTGCGCTGTGAAACTTTGATAAAATCTAGAAGTAGAATCAAGTGAGGACAACAGAAACTTAATAATTGTAAAGGAAACTCAAGCATGTAATATAATATATTACAACAGCAATTAAAACTCTTACTCTTTGCACATATTTCATCACAATACATAAACTGTAGGTCAGACTGTAATTGCTAAACTCATGGCTCTCAGGCCTCACACATTGACAGGAAAAAACACATATCCACTTTGCCTAAAAAGGTCCACCTCCTTTTTTCCTAATTAGTTTTTATTCCTGCATTGGTAGAACCCTTCGTGTGCATTCAGTGCTTCATTGGGACAGGTACGAAGCAGCAGGAGCACAAGGCAACCTTTTCACCTGTAATGCACATGAATGATGCTTTTATCGTCGTTTAAAAACAGAATGCCCCTCTGCGTGCAGAAAATCACATGCAAATGACTCGAGCAAAGTCTTAGGGCGCCGTTTAATATAGCCGTTAGCATCTTTTAGGACAGCCAATGGTGACTTTTCTTACTGCGAAGTTGGCAACAGTAGTCAGCAGCTCAACATCTCACTCCAAGCTCAGATCAACGTACAAGCATCCAAAAATATAGAAAAAACCCCATAAATGTTGGGATTCATCATCTTTATTTACCAACAAATGAAACTGTGGTGATACTTTTATTGTTTTGTATTCAACATAGTTGTAAATTATACAAAAGACATTTGATCTCTGAAATTGATGGTAATTCGCGTACAAATGTTCTTTAGGATGTTTTACTTGGATTGCAGCCAAAATGAAAAGAGACACTTAGGTGATGGAAATACATTTTTGGAACATACTCTGCTTTACATCCTTTCTTTAAAAAATTCTGTGCACAGCAGTTGTTTTTTTTTTTTTTTTTACACAAAAAAATGACAGAACTATTGCTGGAGAAGAAAGGGAAATATAAGAAAACACATTTGTTGTGGGCGACAACAAATTGGCGTTCATGGTTGGGCTTGAAGTGACAGAGCCTGTTGTGTAGCTCTTCACACAATACTGAAACAAAGTCTTTACAATGTTCTTATGCTGTTTGGATTGTCTGCTTTAAACATATACATCATTTTAATAATTGGACTAGCTGCAAACTACATTTCTTGGAACTAATTTGAGTGATTATTTGCACTAGATAGGTTATAAATTTAATTTTGACTATTTCAGACAAAACTACTTCAACTTTGTTTTCTGTAACTTAGATGTTAAATTTTTAATCTCCACTTTCAATAAACCTGCATGTTGATTTTTGTAACAGCATTCTGAGTGGATCAGCACTAAATGCATTTCTGTTTTCTTTCTCTAACCCTTAACACAATTTGCACTGGTTTCAAAGACTATATTTCAGCTAGGCTAAATAATTCTGGTTCACAGCCCACAGACATACCTGTTTACTTGTCTATCATTTGCAGTTTAGACCTAAATGTTCATGTATTTCCTGGTGCTTCTAATATGTTCCTGTTTACGCTCTCTTGGCCCTACACCGTGCACTTACATGCACCTGTGAGGACTTGTCTTCCTCTGCCAGTGCACTTGCATTTGGCTTACATTCACCTTCTCCCGCCTCATGTGCCCACCCTCACTCACCTTTTCATGCAAGCAGATATGGATGGAAATACAAATGACCCCAGATGAACCCAGATATTGAGTTGTTTTAAAGCCTGGGGCTTTAAACAATATCCCTTCTTTGCTCGAACATGCCAGAGAAGGAGGGGCCAGGGTTTCTCACAACATCAAGGTTTTACATGGGATTTATGACCCTCGTCCCTTGCAGCGATCTCTCCCACCACTGGCTCTTTTCCCACTGGGTAGAATTAGCAAGCGAAGAAAACAAACAAATTACGAGAAAACAAATACAACATCTAATAAGGATGTATTGACATGAAGAGAGTGCTTTCAGCAGGATACTGGCTGAGTGAGGGAGATGGAAGAAAGAGAGGTGTATAATCTTCACTTAGTCTCCCCCCTCTTTTGTGTTTTGAACTTTCTTCTATGTTTCCTCCTGCCTGGCTGTTCTTCCACCCTCTGTGACTTGGTGGTGGGGCTCTCTGAGGAGATCAACTCAAAGGATGGGCAGTGTGAGACAGATGGGCAGATGATGGGTCTGACATGATAGACAGCAGGGTGATGGATGGCTGGTTGGCTGATAGGGGATTAATGCAGTGCTGAGGCCGCTGCCATACTGTGGATGGCTTAGAGATAGATAAAACTGACGAGCAGATAAACAAGAGTGCACTAATCCACGCCCCCTTGATGGACAGAAAATCAAAATGAGGGAAAAGAGCCACAGAGGGAGCAACGGACCTTTATACTGTCATTACAAAGTGTAGAGCTTTCATGAAAGGAAATGTAAGTAAACAAAGTGAGATGAGAAAGGGTGTTGAAAAGAGTTAGTGGGGCATTGTGTTTGCATGCATGGGTCAATAATAGTGCGTGTCTTTTGATGCGAGCTTCAGTGACATGGTTTTGATGATGGTTTGGCATAGTGAGAAATTGTTTCAGGTGATGACGAATAGTTTTACTGAAAAAGTGAGATTAGCAACAACCTAGCTGTTGTGGGATGTGATAGGGTAAATGAAAAGGAAAAATGTGTGTTGGTTAAGTGAGAATGGTTGCTGATTCCATCAACACAACAACCTAATCTTCTGTGTAATGTGGAAAAATAAAGGGTTTAGGTCTCTTTGTTTACCACCAGTTAGCAATTTGGATAACTGTTGGGTTGCAATTGCCTGTCTGATGAGGAGACAACAAAAAACGTGATAGAATGAAGTATTGGCCAAGTGAGAAGTCCTCTCAAAACAGGGGGCAAGCAGCCTACCCCAGCGTTATTATTGAGCGCTAAGCTTTGTCTCTGTTCACTGTTTCATGGGACCCCAGGGGATCTGGCATTGATCTGGTGTGCTTAGAATGCACTCCAGTGTCACCTATTTAAACACAGTGAGCTGGTAGCCAACAGAAACAAGCTTTTATTCATCAAGCCTCTGATTTTGGCTGCACGGATGACAACCTGATTAGCACTTAAAGGAGCTCTTAAATCTTCCAATGGAATGGAAAGAATCCATGCAGCCATCTTGGCCGGAGAGAATTGTGGAGGGCAAACAGAAAAGTTAGGGACAGTGTCAACCAGAGGGTTCATTAGTGGGTGTGACAGAGATGAACAAAAGAAAAAAAGGGAAAAACTGAAACAAATCAACTTGAAACACTGTTAACAAAAAGTAAGAAGAAGAGGGAACTCGAGTATTACAGAGCACATGTGACTATGGAGTGGCGGCAAAGATCAAAGGACCAGATGAGAACACAAGCGGGTGGGTCAGTGAAAAAATGTCAAATCAGTGACTAAGAGTATTGTGAGCAACTGAGTGCTGAACAAACGAACAAACTATGAAGCAAACGAGTGGGTGATTACTGTGTAGTTTTGCATGTGCATGCAGATTGTGTGGGCATGGTGCACATGTGAGTGAGCCGACAAATGAATGAGTGAGGCATGATGGAGGAGACTAAGTGAGTGAGTAATGAGGGTTAGTGATGGGTGTGTTGACAGAAAGTGTCAGCTTTAACCACACTGACCTGCGAATACAAACTGCATGCACAAGTGGCTGAATCTAAGTGCCAGCTTGGACGTGAACCGACGGTAAAATTGGATGTGAATTTTGTGTTGGATGTGAAATGAATGCAAATAGGAAAGTAGGTGGATGGTGTTTGCATATTTATTTTTGTGTGTCAGTATGTTGTCCTTTCTGCATCCTTCTGGATGTATCTTCTCTCTAGTCTCTTTGGCACATAAAAACTGCTCCATTTGAACACCTCATTTCCTCAGCTGTGTAATTATAGCAAGTAGGTTTTTCTTGTGATATTTTTCAGGGAAAGTCTTCTGCCCCTTTCTGTCATCGCTGAGTACCAAAATTAGGAGGAGTAATATTATTTCAGACCCTTAAAAATACCCTTACTTTTTGCATTGAGTAAAGTAGGAGCTGGTTTCAGTTTTGTAATAGATTAGAACACTTGCTTTTGTAAGAAGAGGAACACAAATTTATTTTAGAAGCTGTTACTAGAGAATAAAAATAGAATTTATGCCTTCTTTCTTTAGAACTCCAATGACTAATTTACTTTTAATTCCAGGAACGATATATTCACTTTGCGTGTTTGTGACAGTGGCTGAGGCTTTATGTAGGTGCATTTATGATGCTGCTGTTGTCAGTCCTGTACAGGCTGTGCTACACTTAACCCCGTCTCACCCCTGTGTAACGTTAGCAGCAAAACAATACTGCCCATGAAATGTCAGAAGAATTTACATGGCATGAATGCACAAACATTGTTCAGTCGCTTATTTTCTAGTCGCCTTTCACTTTTTCTCTGCTTGCCTGTCTCTCTCACCTTCCTGCCTCTTTGTCCCCTGTCCTCTTTACCATCTTCGGCTGCAGCAGACCTGTTTGACCCTGTTGTAGTCTCCTTCAGGGTATGTCTCTTGGTGATCAAGCTCCATTATTTATGCTGCATCGTATTTCACCATCAGTTCCCGCAATGGAACAGTTAAGACAGATTTCTTTGACTGTCACAATAGCAGTGAGACACAGCAGAGGTTGGGAATGGAATTAGCTCTAAATAGAATTTAATTTTCACCATTGTCGCCTGTCTACCACCCAGATGACATGACTAGCTAGGGTTGAGCTTCTAACGGTGTGTGTGTGTGTGTGTGTGTGTGTGTGTGTGTGTGTGTGTGTGTGTGTGTGTGTGTGTGTGTGTGTGTGT
>JAVKLF010000021.1:5967053-5979527 GCA_034783495.1 Millerichthys robustus
GTGTGTGTGTGTGTGTGTGTGTGTGTGTGTGTGTGTGTGTGTGTGTGTGTGTGTGTGTGTGTGTGTGTCAGTAAGTAATAGAGGGAGATCTCTATTGTTCTGTGCCATGGCAATTGTAGAACCTGTTATGTGACGAGCATGTGAAACAAAAAAAACAACTTTTTTTGGCATTTCTATTGTTCCAGAGTTTTGCTGAGATTTATTAAAGAAAGCCTCACACTGGCGTCCCCCAGACTGAAAGATATCAATACCTCAGTACATTTTACAACAGGAGATGGAGACATTTTTCTCTTGATTGATGCAGTAAAAAGTGAGTCCTACTTCAAGAAGTAGAATACATCTTTGTGTCAAATAAGTTAAAAATAAATAAGAATGAAAATCCTGTGTAAGTCAAACTATTATCAGACTTTAGTCACAGCAGTTGGAACTTTTGTGACATGGAACCTTTAAGCGAATGAACGAGTAAATAGATAAATGTATAAGAACTGTTGAAGTGGGAATCGATGTTTATGGATCGGCATCCTAAGACCTGCTGTGCTGCACATGAAATGAATGGGGTGGTGGTGGTTGTGTGTGTGTGTTTGTGTGTAAGTAAAGCATGGTTTGAAAGCATAAGCGATGCCTTGAATTTGTCCTTAGCTGTATAGGAATGTATGTATGATTTATTTGTCCTTGGGAGCTGAGAAGTGTTTGTGTGTCAGGGGTGTTTTTTTGTTTCCTGAGTGGCATAAAGGGATTCAGATGAATAATTTTTTCTGCTTTTTTGATTTCCCTGCTGTCCTTTTCTTCATGTTTACCAGGGATATGATTAGCGTTTGAATTAATGTATAAGTTGCAAAACATGTCACAATGGCCTTGGCTCAAGCTTTGACCACATCCCATCATTCAGCCCAGCTGGGATGAAGAAAGTCAAGAAAGTGCCAAGATGAAAAGGAGCAAAAATGAATTGAGATAGTATAGTCTGTTTTTTTTTTTTTTTCAAATACTGGACTAGTTTAATAAATTATTAGCCAAGAGGTAATTATGTCTTGCTGCATGGGCAACGCCTCTGGACAAGAAGCAGACAACAGTTGGAGGTGGTTGTAGCATTAAGTAAAAAGAGTAGTGTTTATAGAAACACTAGATGAGCCACAGGTGCAGGTGTCGGCTCAAGTTAGGTTGTGCGCCTGTGTGTGAGCATTCACATTCGTGCGGTTTGTATGCGTTCAACTGACAGGGTGAGACTCTCAAGAGGCAGATAGTTGATTTGTGAGTATTGCATTCCTGTAATCTGCTCAGATCAGATCAACCAAAGCCAATACTGCAACACTGAGCTGAAGACCACACCACTCCTTCTTTATCTCGCACTTCTATTTCTTTCTCCCAGTCTTTGTGTCCCGTCCAGTCAGTTGATTTTTATTTCTTTTATTTATTTTTTCACTGCAGCAGGAGCCAGCTTTGCTGCAGAGGAAAAGATGGAGAGAGAAAGACAGAGTAGAAAGAGTCAGGAAGATTGATGGTGAGAAATGGAGATAGGACTAAGAAAGCGACTCAGAGAACAGAGGAGGAAGGTGGTCGGGATTGAACAGTAAACGATTACCACTCTGCTTGTGTGTGCTTCTGTTAGAGCCTGATACCGAATCAAACAGGGCTCTTTCTCTAGTGACAAACACACACAGGCACAGACAGACACTCACACTGGCCACAAGCATTTGAGTTTGTTTTTGGCCAGTGCTGGGTGGTGCTTGGCAGAAGAAATTAAGCCTAACAACCGTGGCATCTGTCTCAGCAGCAGGAGAGTCCCGCCTCCCCACCCACATATGACCTGCCCTGCTTTCATTCACTGAGCTGCCTGCTGCCAGCCTCAGGATGGGCCGCTGCCTCTGCCACTGCCTACTACCCCCCACCCCGCCCCCAGCTCCGACTCGGCCCCTCTTTACTGCCAACCACTCTATTCCCGCGTCCATGTTTCCCCCTCGAGCAACAACCAGGAGCCTAGCGATATGGCTGCTTCAAATATTCATGACAGCAATGCTGCATCATAGAGCACTCTGCACCCCTCCATTTTGAGAGGCAATTCTCATGCTGTAGCTGCTGCTGGCCTGAACACCATATCTGCGCTCGGAGTCAACTTTGTGCATATAAATAGAACACATCAGTAGTATTAAGCTGTCCTTTTGAATGACCAGTAAACTCCCAAATGATAATATGTGATGCTAATTTTTCCATCGTCTGTGTACCCTCCACTCTCCCACCTGAGCACAGCCACTAGCTTGCTACAGGAGTAAATGCAAAGATATCTCAATGTTATAATTAAACAAAAGCTTTATCAGTTTAAAATTCTTATAGAGGCTCTTAGGAACATTAATGCATCTGAACTTTTCTGAACTTACAAATGATCAGGGATTATAGGAACAACTATTTGTGACGACAGGACAGACAAACATTCACAAGAAGTAGAAACAGATGTTTTTGTCGGTGTCTCTTTCTCTACTTTTGTCACCAGACATTGATCCACCTACCTTCTCCTCTCTCTTGTTCATTTTTTCTGCCTCCCGTAATAAAAATTACCTGGTCCAATTGCTCGTTCTATTCTTTCATTTTATTGAGGCATATACATTCCTCAGTTTCCTCAGTGGTGTCACAAATTCTCATTTTCTATTTCTTTAGTTTTCACTCCCATCATGCTAGCTCAGAGGCCTGCTGCTTATCCCCCGTATATATACTAGTATCTGCAGGTTATTTCTCTAGGGGGCATCATGCCCTCCACATACTGTGTTATCTGGCTCATCAAGTGGCTTGGAGTGGGTCAAGGATTGTGAGGGATACAGCTTGATGCTCTGAGTTGAGGCAAACGAGTGACCCAGGGAGACAAGTGCTAACGGCAATAAGGACAATCCAGGATGGGGTGTAACTATAACAATATGATCTGAACTTGACACGGGAACAACAAGCCATCATTTGTTAGGCTCTGTCATCAACTTAATGAAGTTTACAGTGGGTCCAGCAACTGTTAGTAAACTAAATATATGGGATGGCTACTGGAACAAACGTGGCAGCTCAGTTACATTGCATGAACTAGATATTTATATGCAAGTATTTTAACTGCATTGTTGTTTCTAAAACCCAATACTGATCCTTTTTGGTTGGTTGGCTTCTACTGTTTGGATCACTAATGCCTCTGTTAGGGAGAGGTTATTATGTAACCTATTTCTCCTGTCTCCTGCCACTGCAAGTGCTAAATGGCAAGCCATACTCTTAAAAAAGAAGGTGAGAGAACATGGGGAAAAGCGTTGTGCAGCACAGAACCCTTATTAAAGCTGTCCTCCAAGGGTGCCCTCTGACTGGCTTCCCTGTAAATCTCCCCTTTAATTGGAGAGGGCACAAAAAGAAAGGTGCTGCCTCTATCACAAATTTATTCTATGACTTTAAAGTTGGTTATGAAAAAGAGAGCGAGACCGAGGCAGACAAAAAGATAGATAGAAAGAGAGAGAAAGAATGAAGGAGAGACTAACAGGGATGTCCTTAGATGATGACTAAGCAAAAATTAGATGTAAACATGCTGACGCTTTGATAGGTATAGGGACATATTTACATTCACCTAAAACTGGGTGTCATGAAAGAAGAAGAAAAGGAAAAGACAGTTTGGTAATGGAGGGACATGGACTGACAGGTGCGTCAAGGGTGGTGCAAGGAGAGGAGGGGAAGGACAATGGGTGAGGAAGAGAGTGTAATGGAGGGAGACAAATAGAAATAGCTGGCAGTGAAAGAAAAGGATAGTGTGTGTGGGTATATGTGTGAAAGAACGAGCAAGAGAGAGGTAAAAGAGAGACAGGCTGATTTCACCAGAGTTGTTGCCTGACTGTCCTCCCTTAATGGGGTTTCCATGACAACAGTGTATAAGAGAGAGAGGCTCCAGCAGAGTGTGTGGTATGTGTGTCTGAATTTACGTGCACAATCCACGGTCCTCAGTTGATTGATTGTCTGGAGGACAAAAAACTTCTATGACGTGAACCTTTGGCAGTTCTTCTTATAAACTTGCGGTTTATTCACTTTTTTCTTCTTGACGGTGTTTTCAGCTGGATGGTCTAGTTGCTAGTCAAGAAGGGAGGAGGCAAAGGAAGGAGAAGTTTTGCTAAACTTATTGCCCTTCCAGATGGGGCCAAGTAGGTATGCAGTAGCTGTTGTTCAGTGGTTATGTCCCTTGTACCGCTGGCAGCCATATTGAGTGAGGTCAGGTGATGTCATGCCTGTCAGGTGATGATGTTTGGAGGACCCAGCTGCCTCAGAGCACACAGCAGTCCCATAGGAGAACCAATCTGTCATCATTATATTAATGACATGCGTAACACTGCAGTGCCATCTCTTGTGTGTGCCAAAACTAATGAGCAGCACCTTAATTGTAAAATTAATTGAAAAACATTTTGATTAAATACCACTCTCCCCACCCTTTCTTCATCTTCATCAGCTCCAACTTCGCTTTGTGTTGTCATCTACTCCCAGTTATCCTGCTTTAAAAATTGCCCCAAGGCCCATAAGCTCTTTCACTTAAATACAATTCCAATTTTTTTCCCTGTCTCTTCTTGCATTTGCATCTCTGACCTACTATACTCACTCCATTTCTTCCTCTCCTTCACTTTGCCTTTCCATCATGATTTTTGTTGCCCTTGTGTCTCCATTACTTGTTGTTTTACGTCCTCAGTATTTCTGGATCTGTAGGCTCTTTCACAATACACCTCAAGCCGGCACTTCTGTCTGCCTTGTTATAATGTCTGAATAGATTGTGGCAGCCAGCAGTGTTTAAATCCAACCCAACTCTGATGTGCCTTTGGGCCACAAAGTGAGGAAGTAAGAGAGTCAAAATGGTTGACATGTTTTTTAATGTGATGAAGTCAAGATGTATGGTCAATGTGACCACCTAGTGATGAGATTAAACAATAAACAATATCCAGAAAAGATCAAAGAGGACGCAAAGCAAATTTGCACGTGTTGAAAATGATACGAGGCAGATGTCTGTCATACATTAAATGCATAACATTTCACATCAACACAGCTGAGTTCAGCTCCACACCTCTAAAGGTTTCATGAGCCTCACTTAATTTCTGAAAGCTCACATCTGTGTGGGATGTGGCCGGGTTTTTGAATGGCCAGAGGCAACATAAAAATGGGCTGGGTTTTGCAGCCCTTTTAACTGTTTTATGAAAAAATCATGTGTTTTCATGCAATGTGGGAGTTAAAAGGAACAGAAAAGATAGGAATTTATATGGTAATTGCCTTCACCCAGGCACCCCTTTAGTCTTTTTAGCCTCAGAGATTGACCAGACTTACACCTCTAACTTTCATTAACTAATTCTTTCTCCTTTGCTTTGCTTATACAAAGCCTTCTGGAGCCTGAAGAAATTGCTGGAGGAGAATGATATGCATGGTGCACTTTGTATGTCCCATCTCATCTAGACTCCTTTTGCTGCTAAATGTATTCCTCCTGTATGGAATCTTATCAAGTATATCTGACTTCCACATGTTTCACATTAATAGTTTAGTCTTTTCGGTAACCATGCGTATGATACAACACCCTGTTGTTGTTTAACATGTCATAATCTACGGTAATTAAGTTAATGGCATGCTAGGTGTGGTAGCTCCCTTTGTGGGCCTGAAAGCCTGTTGTGCATGTAGTTGCAAAATTCACAAGTGCCAGGGAATAAGAATATATAAATGCCAAAATTACAAGAACATCAGAGCTCATTAATGCCACTTGTTGCAATAATGATATAGACAAGAAAGAGATCATCATTAGAGAATCAATAATGTGTTGCATTGATCAGTGCAACAATTTGTCACCTGCAGGGCACTGCGCTCCAAAGGGAGGGTGTTATTATCTCACCACCATCTCTTTTGTGCATCTATACAAGAGGAAACATGGGCATATAAACAAACGCCACCCTGATGAATGTCTGTTCTGTGCATAATTAGACAAACATAGCTGTTAGTCATAGGATTTATGTAATACATTTTGTTTTGTGAAGAATGTGATTTAATCACAAGTATTAAAGAGCCTAAAACCATTCTCAGACTCATTGATATTTCAAACAATCAAATAGAAATAATTAGAAAAATTAGAGGCTACATTTACAGAATAGTACCAGGTGCCTGCGTTGCATATTGTTTGGTTTGTTGGTATAATTATGTTCAGTTTCTATAGATCATTTTTGTTTTTGGCCCTTTTAACAGGACCAGACTGTTTGTAAAATAGGCAGTCGTGGGGAAAAAAGAAAACAGCAAAAAGAAAATGACTGTAACACCGGGTGGAGGGTTGCCATAGAAACACAGCGTCACAGCTCCTAAGCAGATAACACATTCGGTGCTATTCCTTCATCGTGACTACCACATGATGAAGCGGGACAGGTGTGATCAACAGCTTTCTCAAATCTTTGAGGGTAGTGTTAGAGTGTTTGGCACCTGGTGGGACAGTCTTCCTCAAAATTTTATGTCTTGTAATGTAATAACATTGGGGAATGCATGCACTGAAGTGTAAAGCAAGATGATGTGTATGGATAAACTACTAAAGCACATACAAAATCAAATAAAGTTAATTTTACTAATTACATTTTGAATAATTTAAACAACTAATCAGGATCATGAATTGAATTAAGCCCTCATTTGTGCAACCCAACATTTTACAGTGTCTTTTCTTTAAGTGTAGAGAAAAAGAGCAGATGAATTTGTCCGACAAGATGTTCCTCTTCACATTCATTGGAATACTGTAGAGCTGGCCCAAAGGCAGCTTACCAAACAGCTGTCTGTTAGTGCCAGGGAGCAGACATTTGGTCCACTCGACCCAAAGTGCTGGCACAGAGGGTGAAAAACGATGTCCAAGTCTTCTTCTGAAATCCACAGTCTTTTCCTTCCACCCTCTCTCATTGTCCCTGGGGCAGCAGGGGGCTTCAACTAAACACTGAGCTGCCTGAACAGGCACAGGTGCAGTAGGGAGTCTGTCCAACTGCCAAATGTTGTGTTTCTATTTCTCTGGGCTTATGAGAAGGGTTAGACATCTCTTTTTGTCACTTCTGTACAGCTTGAAAAAGCTGCAGATGCAAGTATTTATTCAGTCTGCAAATACAACTGAGATGTTTGTAAAAAAATAAAATAAAATTAAAGAATAAAATCAATCAAACAATGAATGGAATAGTATTTGAAGCTTTTGTTTGGCTGGAAAAACTAATCAGAGTCATGCCAAAATTAAAAAAATGTTAAGCACCCCTGGAACTGACGAGAAGTAGAATGGAGATCTTGTATAGCTGGACACTACAAAATGCCTGCAGCTGTCCCAGGGGAACTGTGTTTGGTGTGTATGTGTGTGCCAGTGGTATCTGTAGAGAAGCACACGGCAGGCATCCCTTTGGGAATGCAGGAAGGGGAAGGAATAAAGACAGCTCTGGTTTCATGTCTCAATCAGAGAGGCATGGGGTTGCCTCTCAAGGCTTGAGTAGAAGCTAACATGCATTGTGCTGTATTTAAAATAAAATTCCTGCACTTAAGAGTTGCTGATTGCTTCATGTAGCCAAACAAAAGCAATGACTGAAAGTAGATACATTCTTAAAAGCTTTGATACATTTAGAGATAGCCCCACAGCCCAGAAAGCATTTTACTCCCTCTCTGAATACCCTTGCTTTTCCATACACTTTATGTCTCCCAGGACAGTGCTCAGAATTCTTGAAACAGGGTCTAACCCACGAAGCAAAAAGGGAAAGTCATTTAAGATAAGTTAAACAAGGGCACTTAGATTTTAAAGGCCCATAATCTTCAAAAAGGAGTGATTTAAAATCAATCGACAAGACATTATAAAGGTAAAGATGAACTGAGTTGGGGAAGGTGTATTTATTGGCAGTTAAGCGAGTCATTTTTATGAATAGACATGTTTAATTGAACATAATTTATACTCGTTCCGTGAGCATGTCTTTGCTTGTGTCTATGCGTTCACAACTGCAAAGACTGTGTCTTGTGCATGTTGCATGTTTGCTGGGCAGTGCAGGTGGGCTGGATCAGCATCCAGAGTAGCACTGAGCCAGTGATTCAGACTGCACAGTTTGGGCTAGAATCCAATCAGGGCAGCCATCTGGTGACCAATCAGGGCCCTGACTGTGATGACATTACAAAATAGATCTGGGTTTCATGGAAGCTGGGACAAGTAAATGCCATGAATCACATTGGACCTCTGCACGGGTGAAGCGTTGTCTGTGCATATTACATGGCCACAGCTATTTAAGTGTCAGCCGATTATGATGTTCTAGGCTGTTGAACTGGGTTGGAGACTAGAATGCTTTGTAAATGACACCAGGCTGTCAGGATTTATGTGTCTTCAGGTGAGAGAAGTGTTAGCTGTGCCTTTTCCTGGACAAGCAGGCCTTGCTGGCCTGTATATAAGCTACTTCTTCGTTTGTGCTTTCACAGTTCAGTCTCTATTGCCTTATGTGGATGTATAGTGAAAATGTCCTGTTGACAAATGTGGGATTTCTGTCTTTGTTTCACCTTGTAAATGGAGTCATTGAGTTGAGAGACATTAAGTTGAAAGACAAGGACACTGTACTCTTGCAAGTGTGATTGACAGCTTTCTGTTTTTTTTTTCTCTGTCTGAATGAGTTTATATTGTTAAATAGTTTCCAAGGCTGCAAGCCAGGTCGCTGCTGCCCAGAGTGTCACCATGACCTAGACGCACAGTGGAAGTATTTTTCACCACTTATGGTTTTCGTGGAACAGAGATGGTAGATGGGTTACACAAAAAAGGAAGTCACAAACAATAAATGTCAATACAAAAAGACCCTCTGTGGGTGGATCAGAGGGCACCAAATAGCACCAAATCTCTACCTAAGTTTTGTTTTTATTGAATATATATTAGCTTTTGTAACAGTTATACAATTGAAGCACTAAGATAATGTAGGGCCCTATAATTTCTGAAATGTGGAAAACACAGACAGAATCTCGGAATTTACCAAACAAAATGGAATCCAGCGCAAAACGTGGAATCTCCTGGAATTCACTCATTTGGATGAGTTTCAAAGGTATTTTGTACCCTTTAGGTTGGACACATGGTTTCACCAGATCAGTGGTGATGGGTTGTTGTGATTACTATAACCAGTTAATTCCACCTTCTATCCCTCTTATACTTATCCAATTAGTTGGGTAACTATTTATCCCCACAGAGTGGGCTTTACAACAAAAGGCTGTAAGCCATGTTTGCAAGTGAACAATCATGTCTTTGACTATTTTTGTGTTATGTCTTTCTTTTTTTTTTGCTGACAAGGTAAAATAAATGTAACATTATTTTTACACTTGGATTAATCAGAGGCTAGAATTAAAATTAGGAATGCTAAATAGAGCATACATTATGCTGTTTGGAAAGACAGACAAAAGGCATTTCTTGAGGCATCAGACCAACAGTGTTGGAGTTACTGATGCAGGAGAAGGACAGAGTTAAAATTCTGACAAATGTCTGGGCTCGAGGAAAAGGAGAGAAATTCAGAGAAAGACATGCTTGCTGGAGTGTTTCACATGGCAAAATGAGAAGTGACAGAAAGCTGACGGGGAGATGACAACCTTGTTTGTCCTTTACTGGATGATCAACATGTGTTACGTGAATATGGCTCCCCAAGGTGGACATGGGGTGGCTGAAACAGAAAGTTCCACGCTCCACTGGATTTCCCCTGCTTTTAAATTAGCGTCTTAACTCTGCTTACTCAGCTAGCGACGCAAGCTGTGTAGCAATGTGTGAACAGCCAGTGATAATGAAACAGCACACCATCGACATCATTAAAGATAATCTTGGCACATTTTGTGCTCGGACACACAAATCTAGGAAGACAAAATGAACAGAAAGAGCTCATTTTGCCAAAGCAAAGTTAATAAATACCTATTTGTATCATCTGATCGGCCCGCCCACTCCCCACACCTTTAAAGCTTTGGTGGTGGGATAAAGTGTTATAAGTTGGTTTGCACGATTCAGATCCCAGGTCAAGGCAAGGGCTAGAGGCATCTGCCGCGTGTGTCTAATTGAGCGCTGTGTAGTTAATTGTTTGTGCATAGGAGAGGAGAAATCAATCTGTTTGCTCACTGCCGTGACTTCTAGGCCCTGGGGTGAGAGACTGAAGCTGGCAGATACACACACACACACACATCAAATGCTCTGCCAACAAAAAGCTCCAAACCATGCCTCACGAGCACAAACTAGCACATGCCTCCTCCTACTGGATCCCACACTGAAAGATGCAGAAAAACACTTCCTCCTTTGAGGAAGAGGATGTGCATGAAAGGTTATTGAGTCAGGGGAAAGTCAGAGCCATCTATCGATCGGCTGCTTGCTGAGAGAAGAATCAGGAACGTGAGACCTACACAGGTCAGAAGGCCAAAAGACAATAGGGCTGGGAGACAGCAGAAGAGAGAAAGAGAATGAAACCTGCAGAGCTTACAGCTAGCAGCTCTCCCTCCACACCCATCTACTCTGAATGCAGAACCGGGGTTAAGCTTTGATGTGGGTATTGAGACAAACTCTGATCAGAGTCACCTTAGCATTAGAATAAGATTTCATTTCTTTAACTTGTAATTTGGGTCAGAGCCAAACGTAAGATCAGTAAGATAGAGACTTTTAAAGGCACCTAATTGTTATTTTCATCTTTTCATCTGCATCATTACAGTTGATTATTTCTATACTCAGTGCATAATATATATGATTAATCTGCAGTGAACCACTGTATCAATTAACATATAAATGCCTGCTAGAAATAATGAATTAATTTGCATACTTAGCTAATCAGCTCATTTGCATGTGTTTAGTTATCTTTAAGAGTGTTTCACTTTATGACTGAGTGCCGCTGTCAGTGAATTTCTATTTGCAATTTAAATCCTGCTCAGTGTTGCACAAAAAAACACATTGTTTTTTATTTTTTGAAGAACTAATTTCCCCTTAAGACCAAAAAGCAGGGCCAATTCAGGAAGAATTTGCTGCAAAAGTTAAGTGCCACCTGAATAATTTACCCTTTCGTTCAATAAGATTAGACTCTAAATTCATTTCTCATTTTAGTTGAGCCTCCAATGCTTCACTGCCATTGGTGAAAAATGCTGGTGTAATGGCTTAGAGTTCATTTTTGATTGGCTGAGCGTTATTTATTTTCATCCAGTCAAAAACCTTTTTAATTATTAATGAGAAAATGAAGCAAACTGGGATCTCACGAGGAGGTGTGAAAATAGGATGAGAAATGTGGAAAGATGGAGCGAGCACGTCGGAGGCAGTGGGAGTGTGGCAGGGCGGAAACGTGAGGTTGAAGAAAGATATGCAGAAGGGACAGGGGTGATGGGGTGAGGAAGTGCAAACAGTACCATCCTTCACTTGGATAGCAGCAGTGGGTGCCATGAGATGTGCTGATTTATCTCCATTTTTGTGCTCCGTTCCCTGTTTCTACTAAATCTTTTTACCAGAACAAAAGCAGGCAGAAGAAGAGATTCAGAGTGACCAGACGCTTGAGGCTCCCTGAGCGAAGAGGGAGAAAGGTCACAGGAAACAGGAGGGGCTCCACTGAGACCACCGACCACAAGAAAATGTGTCGATGAACTGATGTACCAAGGCCTATAGGGATATGAAGGAAAAAAGAAATAACATAAAAGTTAAAAACTGAAAAGGAAAAGTTGAAAAAAAAATCAGAATATTTTTACAGTGAGCTTGTTTCAAGATGTGTAAGGAGTTTTGTTCTAAAGGTATAATCATGACATTAGCATGCATGACCGCTCAGAAACACACATGTGCAGCAAATGCATGCATGGCATCGTGGGGGTGTGTTTTCTGGGTTCACATGAGTGTACGCCAGCTCAGCTTTAGTCTGCAGCATTTTTCACAGCTGTAATGCTTCCAAGACAACGTCTCATTATACTTTTAGAATGAAACTAACAAAGGAGCACAGTGTGTCCTCTCAGAAAGAATGCAGAGTGCCATAAAAGATTCTGTTCTTTGTTTATACTGCTGGCTTAACAAAGACAATATCAGCTTTCCACCTATTTTATTTATTTGTATTTTAATTTCTTCTTGCAGTAAGTGTTACGATGGTGGCAAAACCACAATTAGGTTTAATGAAAAGCCTTTATGTCTTTACTGTACATATGAGAAGAATAAATTCACAGAAGATACAGATCCTGTCTGTTTGCACGTATTGAAATGTATAAATATGCGTTTGTTTTTGGCCAAGGTAGACAGAAATGCCGAGCAAAAAAGATGACTGACAACCATGTTTTTGAGTCAGGGCATGTCAGCTTGCTGTGTCAGAATCTCCTGTTGCCCACTCTGCACATCCTAAAGCTGGATAACCTTGGCAGGCAGATTGGGGTCAGTACTATCAAATTAGATACATCACTCACACACACACACAAACCAGACATGTTTCTTTGAAAATGATAGACATGTTTACTCTTTTCTTCTGTACTAGACAACTAAATTGTCTGAATTATTCCAAATAA
>JAVKLF010000021.1:5996170-6006803 GCA_034783495.1 Millerichthys robustus
GTGTGTGTGTGTGTGTGTGTGTGTGTGTGTGTGTGTGTGTGTGTGTGTGTGTGTGTGTGTGTGTGTGCGTGTGTGCGCGTGCGTGCACGCTGGTTAAAGAGACTCAAAAACCTTAATGGATTCCTGCAGAGTGAAGGACAGTTGTAGCCCATGGCCAGTCCAAGCTTATCCTCTGCTCATCTCATCTCAGCTCAGAGCCAGCCGCAGCTCCAGCTAGGCCCCGGGCCATCTGGCTGCCACTCACCAAACACACAGACACAGGCGCACACACTTACACACACAGGCAAACACTGAAGTTCAGTTCCATCCTTTTTTTTTTTTTTTACAGATACACTATTCAAAAACAGTTGCATAAATGTAAGGTGCATCTGACCGTATTTACAGTGTGAAATCTACCTTAGTCCTGCAAGTTGTCAAAAGGTGTTTGCTTATGTGTGAAATATGCAGGTGTGAAGCACAATACAATATGGCAGAAGCAAGGATTTGCAGATGTGCCAGAAATAGATTAGGTATTATGGTTGCTGCCACCATTAAACTGTTGTGGCTCAGTGATGTTTGGATTTAATTGTAGCTAAGCATATATGGTTAAATATGTACGATCATTACTAGATAGACTAGCTGTATTATACACTATCCACAGTTTTAGCGTAAAAGCTATGTTAAGGCTTAAACTGATCAGCAAACACTACACTGTATAAGTGGACTAAGAGTGATCACCCCTGGTGGCCCTCTTCATTTTTACTCTCCTCTTGGCTCATTGTATGGTTCTAATCATTGGCCAACTGTACTCTGCTGTGTATTTACACTGCAGGGTGGTTAAGAGAACAAGGCCACACACTGGCACTACACATTGTAATCCCACAGTGATATCAGGACTCAGTATGTACATATAAGTGTGCCTCTCAGGGTATGTGTGCATTTGTTTGCGAACATGCACGCCAGTATGTCTGCGTACGTGCTAATTTGCTTGTGTGGGCTTTTGCATTTGAGTGTGGACTTGTTTGTCTGGCCTCGCCTGCTGTTTGCATCTCCGTGTGCTTTAATTAGTATGCGATTTTGCATCAAGGCCTTTGTGATTTGGCACTGGCGCTGCATGCTGGCGAGGCATAAAAGATCTGAAGTCTTTCTGTGCTAGTCATTCAGCCTTAATGGCATTAGTTACACAACTGAACTGAAGTCCCTGCTGCATAAATGACTGGCATTTAGAAATATGAGCCAGTCCAATGGTGGTGAATCATGTTGCACAGTTTCATGTCTGAAATGACTGACACTGACATTAACCCAGATGGACACTCTTCCTGACTGGACAGTGTCTGAAACTTAAGCAGCGTTAGCTCAGTTTCAGGAAGGGAAACTAGCACTGTTCTGTGGATTTCAGCACTAACAGTAATGGGGTGGGGGGTTGGGAGGGGAGGGGAGGGGTGGCTGACTCAGTGTCCTTGTCTGCTGCCGAGCCTGTCTCGGAGGGGGAGGTGCTGTGCATTGAAAGGTTCAGTTTATAAAGAACTTCCACCTTATTAAAGTGCAGCTAGGCCTTTACTGTCTGGTTTTGACAGTGTGTCCACTGCCAGCCCGACATGTTCCACGTCCTACCTACTGACATTGCAAAAGAAAATCTCAGTCAAAGTCCTCTGGTCCTTCAGCACAGCGGACAGCTCCACATCTAACAGCCTCAGATGCAGCTCTGATGCTTGAGATTTTGTTTTTTTCAAACAAGTTTAGTCATTTCAGCACCACGGACAGCAACACTCCCAGTCCCTGGCATGAAACATTGCAGAAGAAAACTAGTTGTTCTTCAACCTTCACTTTCACATCACTCAGTGTCTCTACTTGTATTCAGGTTTTGCTCCCGTGCTTCAGCCTGCTCTGTAAAGGATGTTCTCAGCCACTCCGCCATTTTTTTTGTGTGCGAGTCTGGATGCAAAAGCACTTACAACGCAAGCAGTTATACAGCGAGCTGAAGAGACAACGAGTGTCTCTCTCTGCACCTCTCTGCAGCCCTCTTTCATGCCTCTCAGTCTGGCTCAGTGATTAACCCCGTGTACCTCTCTGTCCCTGCCGACCCTTCTCCTCACAGAGCCACAGCAGCACATTGACATTCCTCTCAGAGGGCTGAATACTAGTGATGAGTATGCAAATGGTGTACAAAGCAAAGGTGAAAGTTTGCAAAGGCATTAATTCTCTGTTTGTTTGTTTTTTTTTTTCTTCTTTTTTTTTACTCTGCTAGTACTTCCTCTCACACTCAGGTCGAATCCAAATGTTCGGTTCTGTTGTTTTGTTGAGGTGGAATAGATAAGAAATAGTGGGAAGGACACTTTGTTCTTCTGTGCTGTGCGGATGAGTATTGTAAGCTGTTGCCTGGCTCTGTGTAGGAGTTTGTTAACATTTGAAACTCTCACAGTTTGTTTCACAAGTGGTGCAATATCTCATTGGAGAAGCTGGTCTGGCTGCAAATCCTTCGTGCCAATATGTGGTCTGTGATGTTCCAATGTGGAAACTGAATGGCCAGGCTGTGCATCAACAGTACAAAATTCTTATGACTCAGGGAAGACAAATCATCAGAGTAGCTAGTTTGTGTTTGATATGAGAGCAAATAAAACCACTCTCATTCCACCTGCCCATATCAAACACAATAAATAATATTTATAATTAGGTCAAATAATAAAATGCCTCTTATAAGTACTAAAGTTTATTGAATAATCAATATCTTTCCTTTCTCTCTCACTCTAGCTCTGGGCAGGTCAATGATGCCCTTTGGCTTGATGCGTCGGGAGCTGGCATGTGAAGGCTACCCCATCGAGCTGCGCTGCCCTGGAAGTGATGTCATCATGATTGAGACAGCCAACTATGGCCGCACTGATGACAAGATCTGCGATGCAGACCCCTTTCAGATGGAAAATGTGCAGTGCTACCTGCCTGATGCCTTCAAGATAATGTCACAGAGGTAACTATTGATCTGTTTAGGTCTTGTGTATGTGTTTGTGCAGAGTCAGAGCCTTGTTATTGGCAGAAGAAACACGATACCATTTCACAGCATAATCCCTCCAGAATTCCCTGTTTTTTTTAATCTGT
Organism: Millerichthys robustus; assembly: GCA_034783495.1. NCBI lineage: Eukaryota > Metazoa > Chordata > Actinopteri > Cyprinodontiformes > Rivulidae > Millerichthys > Millerichthys robustus. The sequence continues at coordinate 5,999,243 of JAVKLF010000021.1, forward strand.
GGTGTGTTGTTTGAGCACGTACAATTATTGAAGTAAATCCAGACCCTCTAGCAATCAATTATAAAATAGCTTTTCTAAATTAGTTAATGAATAGATTTTTTCTTGCGTATAATACTTTTGCATTTTGGCAAAATATTTTTGTTTACGGTAATCTAGGCACGTATCTGATACATGCAAGTGTGAGTGTAGGAGGACGCATATGCTTGGGGGTTGTTGCAGCAGCGTTTGCAGGGCTTCCTGCTGTTGCTCTCCATGTTTGAGCTCAGCATCTTCTTGCTTAGAGCTCAGATCAATGGGAGCCCTCTCCCAGCTATCCATCACACATGTAATGGAGGCTCAGGGTACTAGCTTGAGAAGAGTGCTAGTAAGCAGGGGAGGAAGGCAGCAGGGGGCGGAGAAGAGCATTGAGAGGCTAGAGGAAGGAGAAAGACTTCCAGAGATGATGGGCTGATAAAGTGAGTGCAGGAGAGATTTGAGATACGAAGGGAGGCAAAGCCTGCACAGGGGAGAAAAGCTCAAAGCTAGATAAGAAAAATGTTGAGAATGACTGGATGTGAATGAGAATTTTTCCTGTGTTTGTGCCGCTCTAATGCAGTAAACATAAGCTGACATACAGAAATGTGGTTTAAAAGTAGAAGTAATGTGTATGTAAATGTTTCTCAGGGTGTGGAGTTTATAGTATTTGCCTTTAAACCCCACATCAACCCCCTTCGCCCTTCCCTGTTCTCCCACCTCTAATTGCTCCCACTCACAATTCCCCAGGAGGGGAGGCTCATACGTCACTCTCTCGCTCTCTGCATCCTCCCTCCCTCCTTCTTTCTATCCTTGATCCTTCTCCTTTTACCCCTCTTCCCCCACCCTGTCTGTTTCCCTCCTCCCCTTCGGGTGCAGCTGTCACATGATCTAGTGTAGTGTGAAATTACTCCCATCCCTACCATTTCCTCCGTCTTTCAGAGCCTGAAGATGTTTCTTTTATAACCACACCTCTTTGTCTTTCTTACAATGGCACTCATCATTTTTTATCCCCCCCCCCCCCCCCCCCTTTCTTTTCTTTCTCCCTACCACCCCTTGTCTGTCTCCTCTCTCAGGTGTAATAATCGCACTCAGTGTGTGGTGGTCGCAGGGTCGGAGGTGTTCCCAGACCCCTGCCCAGGGACCTACAAGTATTTGGAGATCCAGTATGAGTGTGTCCCCTACAGTGAGTACTGAGACCCTTTCACCTCCTCTGGCCTTCCCAACCCTCTCACCCCATTCATCACCCCTCTCCCATCCCTGCCTCTATCGTAACCCCTTACCCCTGCTTTAACTCCCCTAAACCTTCAAGAAATGACATTGCACTCACATGTACACACTGACGCTCTTGTGGATTTCTCAAAACAATAAGAGCAAAACAAGGCAAACACTCATCCTCGCCTGCTCTCTCTGTTCCTGTCCTCTTCTTACTCTCGTCTGCACTGCACAGACAAAAACACAACCACAATCACAGAGCACTAAACCTTTTTTCTCCATCAACAGAGTGACGCACCAGTAGCTGAGGGGGATTTTCACATGGGGGGTGGGGGGTCTACAAACACAAGGTCTGATAAGCACTTCACACACACCCACTGCAAACATGGAGGCCACCTTTATTGGCAATCACAGCAGTGTAACACACACACCGGTGAACTCACGCACTGATTAACCCGGGGGCTTTCTATTGCCTTTATCTGCTGCCAAACACCTTTGCTGTCCCTCTGATTTTCAATAAAAATTAAAATTGGGCGCAGTGAGACTTTGAGGCAGGGCTCGCTGTGTGTTTGCCACACCTAACACGGAAAGAATGTTAACACAAACAGCAAAGGGCTTATTTTAGAGCACATGACCTGCAGCACCACACGTTTTAATGTCCCCATGGTAACGGATGGTGTTCTCGCTGTGCTGCTCGAAAGTCTGTGGCAGGTGTGGTGTGCACACAGATTTGTGTGTGCACCTCACACTTTCATACAGGGGTGCGCACAAATGCTCTTTTTCGCTCTCTTCCTTTTAGTTTTCCTCTCTGAACCAGCGTCTACACACAAATACAGTAAGAGCGCACTCACACAGCCCAAGGAGCAGACACAGATAGGATTTAATAGTGTTGTGCTGATCCGTGCTCATGTGAAAATCTCAGCTCAGTGCCCCCTCCTCCCTCTCATGTATTTTTACACCCAGCATTGATCCCCTCACTGTGTGCAGGGCTACCTGGCAGGAAGGGAGAAGCACTAGCGCTCCCTTCCACTGGACAGATGTAGCATTGGGGTGCAAAAGAAGGTGGGTGGGGTTATATGTGGCTACTTGTGTCACAGATAAACAGTGTGACAAATTTTGGGGTAAGGGGGATTTTTAATTTATGGTGATATGGATTAATTGTCTCTACTTTTTCTTCAGGTGCAGATCACAGTGAGCCACAGCACGGAAACCAAGCAGCTAACTTTTTGTTTTACTCTCTATTTTTTTCTTCTCAATTCCTCTCTCAGCAGTCATGTTGACTATTATCTCCTCCACAGTCCGCACAGCTTCTTTTCATATTTCACCTTTTTTTCTTGTTTTCCTCTTTTGCTTTCAGTGTGTACTAGTAAGGGCCTAAATCTTCACTTAACATCATTGTACCGCCACAATTCGCCTCAGTATTCTATCATTCTAAATTCAATCATTCATTTATTTCTACTTCTTCTTCTGTCTCTTCATTTGTTTCTTTTACAGGTGGAGATGGACTCAGGAGTTTTCAAGCAGCTGTCCGTCTCTGTCCTTAATCTGCTCAGTTTATTTGTGCTTTTCTACAGTTTCTTCTCACTTTTAGTGGACATTATTCATGGTCAAGTTGACCATCTTTGTTAGCTTGGTTGTTATAACATCTAGGTGTTGTAGCTAGATGTTTTGTATTGTTTATTCAAAGTGAGGGTAGCGTTAGTTAGCTACAAAGGCTTCTGCCCCCTTGTGTATCTGAACCTTGCCTTTTTCTTGCTGAATACCAAAGGGAGGTTGTTGTTTCTCTATCAAGCAATCAAAGGGATGCACTGTTAGCTGCTGACTTGCATTTTCCCTCTCTGAATTTGAATAAAACTCTAGTGATTGCAAATGAGCAAATTAGTGACTAAGAAATTTCAGACCCAGACCTTTCTGGGATGAAAGGTTCCTCATGTTTGAAAAGAGCAAATCTGGGGCTAATATCTCCAATTTTTCTCTCCATCATGTGTGAACAGGTGTAAGAGCTTATGCATACAGTTCATACAGTTGGCTGATCTTTCTATTTGTATTCTACTGACACTAAATACGACCTGACTCATTAAGACTCAAAGCTGAAACCGTTCATCCCAAAACCTAGTCACCAACACGCCACACGCCGCTCAACTCGGCCACTTTTAATTACCAGGAGAGGGAGGTGTGCCGTTCTCTTCAGTTCTGCCTCAGCAGAGATTTGTCAAGATTAATTGAATTTGCTGCTGCTAATCGCTCTGGTAATGCCCCATCGTTCACGTCTGGCTGGGAATGCTGGGCACTTGGGTACCATCCAAGTCATGTTTTTTTTTTTTGTTAGTTGTCGCAACAAAAGAAGGAACAAAAGAGAAACTATGTAAAGATTGTGCGTCACAGCAGCTGAGATGGCGTGTAGCTAAGTTGTTGGCTGTGTGTGATTTTGCATTTGACAGGGGCCTCTACATGAGTGGCACTTGTGTGACACAGGCGCCATGTTGCCAGTCACCTGAAACGAGAAGGTGACAGTAACAACAGCTCTGTTGCGCACACACAATTCTGCTGGCTGAGCTCAAACAAGAGTCTGAGACAGGTGTGTGTCGCTGCTATGTGCAAGATCGCCTTGGCAAAATACACCATCCACCAACAAGTCAAATCATATCTCATTGAGCTAAAAAGCCCCGAGGGGGCCTCCCTGCCACGTAGCATTGTTTTTGCCATTTGGAACAGAGCAAGACAAAATGGCTCAACTGAACTCTCATTTCACACTGTCATATCCTGCTGTAGCCTGCTGGATTCCATTAAGACATCACAGATCCGTGAACACAACTGCAGCATGTATTTACTGCAGTGGAAATCTCACACTGCAGTCTTAACTCAGATGTTTGCCAAGTAAATAGTAAACCTTACTGATGAGAGAACTGTACCTGTTCCTCCTCCCTCTCCAGGACAGAGTGCTTGATCATTATTGATCCCTGGAGTTCTCCTCTGGGTCGATCCATACTAGCCATGTCAGGGCCTTTAGACCCAGTGTTGCTCCTCTGCTTTTTTATCAGCTGAGATTTATTGCATTAATTTGCACATCCCTGGCAGTAGAGATTAATAACTACATACTCCTTTTCATTCATATTCTGCCCCCCCAACACACACACACACACACCTATTTCACTTAAAACAATGAATTCTCCTACACTAAATGTATTCAGCACTCCCTATTCATTACAAGACATCAGTTTCTGGACACAAAGCTCCTGAAAATGATAGTTGACTTGTCTGGAAGAGTTTGTCAGTAGAAGGAATAATGGCATTGTAATGTGACAAGTTTTCAGGGGAGGAGAGGCAGCCCTTTGATGTAGCAGAAAATGAAGTTCTATTAATATGTATAGGGACACCATTAGGTGTGGGGCTCATAAATGTTTGGTGAGTGAGAGACAGGAAACTTTACTCAGGCCTGTGAGAGGGATGAGACGAGCAAAGGTAGAAGCTGATATCGGAGAAGTGAAGAAGAGGGTTAAAAGGCAAAGTTGTCTTACCGTGCTCCAACAGTATGTGTGTATCTGACGGTGTGTGTTTGTAGCTGTATTCATTACTGTGGGAGTAATTGATAGGGTTGTAGAGAGCACTGAGCGGAGTGATTAACGGCAGAGAGGGCAGCGGCTTATTTCTCAATAGAGCCCTGAAAGAGAAATGCTAAATGAATCAGACAAACAACCAAGGTGGCCTTAATCTAACCTTCAGCACACTGTGACAACCATTTGATGAGTTTCTGTCTCTTCTTTCTGTTTGTTGGTCTGTGTGTGTGTGTGTGTGTGTGTGTGTGTGTGTGTGTGTTTATGTGCATGTTGTAGAGAATGTGCTATGACACTGGGTGTATTTTTGCTCTGCACTTTATTTTTCAGGACAACCAAGAATAGAAGAAATGGAGTCAACAGAAGTCTCCCAACCACTCTTATTTTTTTCCTCTCTGCAGCCTTGAAGAAGTTTAATTCTTCTTTCTGTCTCTGTCTATATGCCACTGCAGTGCATCATACACCATTTCCCCCCTCTCAGATAAAAACACACTCGGTTGAGCATTTATAAAATTGCATTAAGCTTTCTATTTTTTAGGGAGTCGTTTTTTGCATGAAGTGCAGAAGCTCTGCAGTCAGCAGTTTCCTTAAACTGCAGAAATCCAGTTTGAATTCTGGTGTCCCACGGACCCCCTGTTCCCCCCCACAGCTGGTTCACTGTGGATGAAAGCTCTGGATGCCAGTCCTAGCCCTGTGGTCAGTCTCTCCCTCCCCTAACCTTGGAGTTAATGACTGCGTTCACAGTTGGTGGTGGGGAAGCACAACACGTTCTTTTTACCCCAGCTTCACAGGATTTGCACTTATGCTTCCCTGTAGGCTGAAATTGGCTCACATTCTCCTGGTCTTCATGGAGGTTGTTTGTTCAGTTTGATCTTGGCATGGGATGATAAATGATTTGTGAGGCTGCAGATACTGATCCCGTCTTTGCCAGGGTGGAAGGCTACCCCCCACCCCCACACAGCTCAGCTCGTTGCTGCTAACATTTTTTGTCTTATTTTTTTTCTGCTTTACTATTTGTCTCTGTTAATCTCTTTCTCTCTTCCTTTCTCTCACTTTTTTCTGTATTGACGGGCAGCCCTAAGAGGTGTTGTGACAGTTTTGCAGGGATCCCTGGAGACATCAGACTTCCTCTGACATGGACACCACAATCACACTCACAGTGGGGATCCAACAGCCTTGTGCCTTTTGACAAGTCTCTTCTTGAGAACCATGGAGATCCACTCGCACACCACTTGTGCCTCAGTGAATATGGAGGAAAGGAGCGTGCCGGTGCTATGATGTGAAAGGCGAAGCTGGGATCCTTGCTTGTGCACCTTGTCGTCTCCAGCTGTTCACAGAACTCCCAGATGATGCGACACACGCAACCTCAGAAATCGTCATGGATGTCGAGGGAGTCACATTTTACCCGTTTGTGCCAGCTGAGGCCTCGCTGTGATACAACACACCACCTATTGATTTGCGTGTGATGAGCCTGCTGCAGACATTTCCCTTATCCCTCTTTTGTCTCTACCCTCTTTTCCCCCCTCCATTCGTCCTCGGTGTATTTCTTGGTCTCTTTCTGTGTTTTTGAGGTGTTCTTCTCTGTCAGGCCCTCCCTTTCCCCTGTTGTTTGTTCTCTTTTTCTTTGATGAGCCGGCCTCGGCCAGGAAAGCCAGCAGCTCCCCATTGATTGGATGGTCGATGAGTAGAGTGTTTTTGCCAGCTTTCTATAGCAGGCGTCCTGGCTCTGTAAATTGAGAAAAGCCAAAAGAACCGCTTTCTTTGGATCAAGGGACTGCTCTAATGTCAACACAGTCTGTGCTTGGAGATGAAAGAAGCGAGCAGGATTCAGTCAACTCTCCAAAAACAACTGGTCACAGATAGATGTATTCATCACTACCTCTCCATCTGTCATTCTTCCATTTCTTTCTCTGTCTTCTTACTATTTGTTTTCTTTTACAGATGATAATAACAGCGTCATGATGCCCTTTGTTTTGTTTTTTTTTTCTTATTCAACCAGGTTCTTGGAGCTGCATGAGGGAAAAGCGGGAGGAAAACAGGGAGGGATGTGTTGATAAGATGGGTGGAAGTGTGGCTGAGAGTGTGTGGATTGTGTTGTTGGGGATTATTGATAAATCTGAAAGGAAATGGATTTTAACCCAGGTCAGGCCATTTTCCCCTTCTCATTTTCCATTCGAGCCATACTTTATGTGAGTAGCCAACCATAACAGACAGATAACTTGCTTAAAAAAAGAAAAAAAGAAAGAGGAAAGACAGCGTTTTATTTAATCTCAATTTTCTCTTTTTTCCTGCACCTGTTTATCCTTTCATTCTCTATACTTTCCCTCTCCCTTTCTTACTGTCTCTCTCTGTTTTCTTACTGTCTCCTTCTTTCTCCTTTTCCCGATGCTTGAATAGAAGTGGATCAAAAAGGTAAAGCCCACAATAAACATAACAACCATAGCTCGTCCCTTCCTCCTCCTATCTCCTTTTCCTTCTCCCTCGTTTCCCTTTCTCCCTCCATTTTCCCTCCTAACCCAGCACCCTGTGTAGTGCTCATGTTTGATGTCAATACCCTTTCCTTTTCTTTCTCAGTCTCTAATCGCCTCTTTTTCCTCTCTTACCAAAACTCTAAAATTCCTCTAGAGTTCCTCCTTGGTTCTGATGACACCAGCCTCACCTACTCTCTCTCTCTCTCTCTCTCTCTCTCTCTCTCTCTCTCTCTTGCTCACACACACACACACACACACACACACACACACACACACACACACACACACACACACACACACACACACACA
>JAVKLF010000021.1:6006903-6034708 GCA_034783495.1 Millerichthys robustus
CACACACACACACACACACACACACACACACACACACACACACACACACACACACACACACACACACACAGACACACTTACACAGACCCTCTAAAAGCATGGGGTCATTCTAGTTTCTATGAGAGATAAACAAGAAATTAACTTAATTTCTGTCGTCCATAAAGAAGCACAAAATACACACATACATTTATATCATTTTATGGGCAGCAAATCTGTCCTTTTTTGTCCAGTTTTTTTAAAAAGTCATTTTTTTGTCTTAACAGTATTTTTACACACTTTACAAAATAACTCATTATTCAGATTTCATGTACACTTTTTATTCCAGTATTGTTCCACTCATTTTGCTATTCTGATTTATCTGTTAGAAAAAAAGTCATCATCTCACATCTCATTACTCAACTTCTCTTATTTCTTCATTTTTTTTTCTCTTTGCCTCTTTTTTTAATTTTCTAGGAACAACATTAGGTCTGATATTTTTCTCAAAGAAAAGTTAAGTGTTGAGATAATCTATAATTGGGCAAAGTTGCTTACAGATCATTAACAGTATCCCATTTCCAGGTACTTCAATGCCCTTCTCTCATCCTGTATGTTTTTTCAGTTCATAACAGTTTTATTTATTGCTACTCATTTGTTGTCCTCCTACTTACTGCACATTTTTTCACGTTCTGTTTCTCATCTTCCCTTCAGTTTATTCTGTCTCCTGACTTTCATCGATTAGTTTATCTCTCAGGTAACATCTGGCCACAACAAAAGCCAAAGGCTCTTTTGAACAGGTCTTACACCTCTCTTTCTGCTGCTTTCTCTATACTCTCTACCTCAGCCACCTTTCTGTCTTATTTATTACAAAAGCATTACACTCCCCTTTCCCCCTTCCCTAACCTCTCACACCTTAATACGTTGTCTACATTAGTCCATCTCTCCTGGTTCAGTTTGTGTTAAAGAAGAGGGGCATGGATGAGGGAGGAAGGTGTATCCTCTGTAGGGAGCCCTTCAGCTCCTTGTAATGGCTTTTCTGATGCTGCCTGAGCCTTGCCACAAGCACTTTTAAAGAGTCCCAATCAGCTCGTCTGTACCTCAATCATAAGTATCTCAAAGAGCAAAGATAGATTTGACCCTATTCAAGGTCATAACAAGAGTAGCTGCCAACATTTCCAACCTTCCAACAAGAGTGAACCCCCTTTTCAGGATCCCACCTTCTAGACCTTTTCTGAGCCCCGATATTCATGTGTGTCTCACTCTCGGCTGTTCCCCTGCCTGGCACCATGGCTGGATCCATTTGTTGGAGGAATTAGATCTCATTGAGGCCCCCATTAACTGGTTTATGGACTCCATTGTCTTTTATCTTTGTGTTTGTTGCTTTCACTAACATGGATCATTGTCTCCCATTCTTCTCCAAAAGCAAGAGGCCGTTTTAGCTCACTGCTTGTCGTGGAATAGAAAGCTCCCAAAACCCTTCTGCTTCCACCTCTCACTAAACTCGTATTTAGTTACCATGCTTCTTCCCACTAACACTGCAAAGAAGGCCCTTTCCTTTGTCTGTACCCCAACCTCCATCCATCCTTCCACTAGTGTTTAAAATGCTCCCTCTCACTGTATGTGGCTGAACTAACAGTCTTGAAGTTTGTTTTTCTCTTGTTTGTGAAATTAATCTTCTCTAACTGATCAGCGGATTGTCAGGTTGGGTTGTGGATTATGATGGTGATGTAGTAATGATATCACAGTTCATGGAATTTCCATCACTCTGTCAAGCTACCTACTGTCAGACTAAATTAGGACTATGTTGGCAACTGCTGCCTCTTCCATCTCATCACTTCCTCTGTCCCTTTTCTCACCCTTTTTTGCTGACAGTCTAGCAGTGTTCAGAACCAAAATCATTCCAGTATTCCTTTTATCTATGCTGACAGGACCAAAAAGAGTGTTTTTCTTACCTTCAGTTTGTTTGCCTCTAAAGCAGAAGAGGCAGGAAAGAAATTTAACATTAGAGAAGCGTGTACAATCACAGCACTATGATGGAGGGCGGGATCAGAGAGCATACAAGGATGGAGCCATGCCCCACACAAATGGCTTTCTATGTCATTTGGAAAAGTGAGTGGTAATAAATGAGAAAGTGGTGCATTGTGTGGCAGGAAAATTCAACGGACGGCTGTGAATGGAAAAAGAGAAAACAGTTGCTATAGAGACGAGGAGTCAGGCAGCATCCCCTCATTAGGAATGACCCACCACACACAAGCACCATCATGTGACCGAGCCAGTGCAGGGACACTTTTTAGTGGCACAGGGAGATAAGAAAGGGTGCAGCGATGTACTGCACGTGTAAAAGTCACTGCAATGTTAGAGTCAAAGCACCAAGCGGTTAGTGGAGGAAAGCATGTGGTTATGAATATAAACAACAGCAGGTTCCAGAGGAATTATGTAGAGACATTGTCTCTGGGAGATGTGACTCAAAGCAGGAGATAGCAGAGGAGACACTCAACGGGGCGGCAATCTCAGCTAATATTCCAACCACGCAGACATGTTACTTCATATTTTGCACCTCATTCAGCCAAAGCGGAGCTTAGCTCTCTGTAGCCTGAATCTTCATCCTGCAGCCTCTACAACCATGTCCGGATCAACTTTCCTGTCACTCAGAGTCAGATTCACACAGAGGTAGATAAGACTTTGATTTCAATGGATGCTATATTTTGCTGATGTCCACTTTTGGCCTCAGTGAAGGGTATTCTCTGGGGTGAATGTTTGGGATGATAAAGGTTCCAGTTTTAAACTTGCTTCCTCCACTGTCTGGGAAGTGTGTACTTGCATGCGATGTCTGAGTGTGTGTGTGTGTGTGTGTGTGTGTGTGTGTCCTAGAGTGTATGTCTGTGTATCTTTGTGTTTTATTGTGTTTTTACTCCTAAGACCTGACCCAGTATAGTCTAAGAGGAAGAGGAAACACAATGGGAGGCCTACCTTTCTCTTTTCTTACATCTATCTTATTCTGTCACTATTTGTCACTCCTCAGCAAATTAACTCACTCCTACTTCTGATTTTACAGGAAATAACCTATTTACTCTCTTTTACTTCACTTCTCTTGCTCTTCTTCTTTGCACACAACTGAACGATCCCCCATCACTTTTCACGATTTCTTCTATTTTTGCTTCTCTGTCTGGACAGCAAACATGCCTGCCCACACGCAGTCACACAAATACACACAATTATACACAGTAAGATATACATGCACACAATAATATGTGAATGAATACACCAGCGTACCATCAAGATACCCAATGCACACTCATGCACTTTTTTAACCCTTAATGCCCATTAGCTGTTCAGCATGGATGCAGGTTAGCATGCCATGCTCCATCCTGCCCCCTGCTGAATGCATGCTGCACCTGCCAGTAACAGGTGGGTATTCAATTAGAGCAGCATGCTCGCAGCAGTCAGTTGTGTGAATGCAACATGGCTGTGGACTGGACTTGGAAAGGGGAGGATCTGAAGAATCCTCCAAACCCTGTAGGTAAAAAAAGACAACAAAGAAAACAAACACCACACAGCACTCAAGAAATCCACTGCCAACCATTGGCAGGGGGTGTTCAGATCATCAAAGTGGAGCATCACCATGATGCTGTCACATCAAACATGAAAACAGCACGGACTCTGGACAACAACCAAACTGAAATGTCTAAATTTAGCCAAAAGCTGTCAGCGTTCACTTTTACCAGTCGATCACAAAAGGCTGTTAGACACTAATGGGAGGTTTTTGCTGTCATTTTCAAGAAAATTCTCAGGCTTTCATCACTTTATATTACAGCCTCATATTGACAAGTAAAAGCTGACCTGTGCCTGGGAAAGGGATTATAGAGATAAATAGTCAATTATTACAGCAGTAGTCCTCAGTTTGTGTGGTGGTAATTGGCAGAATGCAGCATGATAGCTACAGCCTGTGTTTTAATCCCTGATAAGGTAAGTTTCATTAGTCATTTGGCTAGTTTAGGGTAAAGGAATTGTTGTGTCTGTGCTGCATGATAGCTTCACTGGATAGATCATGGCTCCAAGATTTCCATCCACAGCCAAACAGGAATTAATCTATTTATCTATCTCACATAATCCCAGATGGCTCTACTGAAGCTAACCTGCTCTAGCCAGACTAGGATAATGCTTAATCTCAAGACTTATGCCTAATGCTTAATGCCTAATGCCTAATACCTCATCCATTCTATGGTCATAATAGCCTATTGTACTGTAGACTCCACAGCTAGGGTTTGGCTGCTCTGGCATCCCACTGCTAAACCCTTCACAGTTACGAATGAATTACTAGGAAGGCAAAAGAACGAAAAGCGAGGAAGAGCTGGTAAACAGGAAATGCTGGAGAGTGCAGGTCAGACTTAATGAAGCCCCCAGGCAGGGTTTTCAGGATGTGAAGCGTAGTCACTTTTTCTGTTTAGTGTGTGTGAACGTGTGAATAAGTATGTGTGTATTATGGTCTGTGTGTACTGTTTAGATGCTGTTGATGAGTCCCTTTGTCTCCAGACCCATTAAAAGACCAGTTCATTAGAATAAACCAACAAGCGTTGATTATAGGGTAGAGGAAGACAGAAAGGATCCTGGAGGAGGAAGGCAGACGATGACTGCCAGTCTCAGCTGGGCTCTAGTAATGTTGAGCTGATGAGGCCAGAAGAGTACAGACTGCTGCCAATTTAGGGACATGGCTGGAAGGTTAGGTGCAATAATGAAAAGAACCATGTAGTACTGGTGTTGAGGTGCTCAGTTGGGCACAATTTATTGAGAGCAAATTGTTTTGTGGACAATATCAACTATTAGGGCACCATAAAAAAAAAATTCTGTTTCTGTCTGCATCTTGCCACGTTGGTACAGACAGTTATGTCTCGACATCCACCACCTACACTGAAGTCCAAAACTTTTATTACTGTCTCTCCAGGAATTCTAATCAGTAGACTATATGTATGTATATATATATATATATATATATATATATATATAAAACAGGTTCTCAAGTGCAAATGCTAGAGTGGCAAATTATTTACAATTTACTTTTAAAACCCAGGCTGCGGTATCTTTTTCTTTCATTGCATATTAATTATAGTTTAATTATTGAGTGTTGTTAATTAGCCCGATATGTTACATTTATAAGAACACTTGCAAATGTCAAATAACGTCACTGCACAACTCAACAGTTTAGTTTTTAATTTCATGATATTTTCCCTGTTAAATAATACCTAACCTCACTAGCCTCAGGTTTAAAGATTCTACACACATATGTTGGTTTTATACTTTTTAATATGGTAGCTTGATAGTAGCTGAAATGTTCTCACCAAGTATAATAAAACATTTTGATTTTCACTCATACTCATCCACATTAATGAGTGATTTTTTCCTATGATACAGTCGAATGGATAGGTGACCATGAGTGTCATTGTTCCCTAAGCCATTGCAGCAATACACTGGTGTACTTTGACTTGAATCAGTTTAGCTGTATTGTTGCAAAAGAGACAAATGCAAGCATACAACATAATAGAGGGTTGTCCTTTATGTGTTAAAAGAGAATAGGCTAGCATCCTTGTTTTTCTGTGTCCTTTATATTACCTTGAGGTAGAGTGTCCCTGCTTTGTTTATGGGTCACCCACATGCAGAGCATTTTTCTCTGTTTGTTTCACTTTTAACAATATAAGTAAAGACTGTCTTACATATTTTGGTTGTTCTTTACACTTTTGTATAAAACATTTTACAGCTGTTGTTTAAGCATCTGAACATGTTTTGTGTAAATATCAGTCACCTTTGATTGTATTTGCCAACCTCAAGCCTCAATACTTTCAAGCAAACATTTTGATTTGGCAATGGAGCATGACAAGCCTTGTGCTTGTGAGGAGTCTTTATTCAGTGTTTGTTTGTGCCTGACTGATTAGATTCCTGTTTGGCTGCCAGTCTCAATCCCTGTTGGATCCTTTAGACAGAACAGGCAGATTCCTAAGAGGCCCGGCAGCACAGATCACCAGTCACTATCAGCAGCAGCATAACAGCAAGTGAAAAGAGAAAGCTGGATTTCCAGAAGTTCGAATTCACTTCTCCACCTCTCTGCTGGGATTCTCCTCTTCAACAAGATCCATGCAATATTCAAGACAGTTTGAGCCTGGACAGATCCATCACTCAAGCTGGAACAGGTTGACAGGACGTGTGCATGTGTGGGTCCGTGCACGTATGGTTGTGTGCTATCCTCGTATGAATGGCAACAGTCTATTTCTGTCTGTGAATTGGTGTCTGCTGTCTGTGTCCAAATGTTCCTGCAGTGTCTAATTAGTACAGAGATGCATTCAATCATGAGGTGACCAGCAGGTGTCTGGTTCTTTTGCAACCCCAAACCCATGAGACAGATAAATAAACTGGCTACGGAATACACGGGGACTATTCAGCTGTTTTATTCTGTAAGACTTTCAATTTTCCTACTCCCTTGCCCGTCTCCCTCTGTTGCTGGGACCCCTGTGAGGTCAGGGTGGTGAGGATGCCAGGAGTTTTCCTCATAGATAACCTGACATGTCTGTTGGATCCCTTGGCAGTAACTCTGTCAGGCTAAGACACACAGCATCAGACAGCCAATTTACACTAGTCTCTAGGGGTTGACCTCCACCAGTAAAAAATAGACATTGTAAGTGTGCGTGTCTTTTCGGTGCATGAATTCTGTGTAAGGGATTCCCCTACTTCTTGTGTGCACCACCCATGCCTTTTTGCAAAAGCGACCTTTGTTTGTGTCTATATTTGTGAGTGTGGATGTATGAAGTTGAGTTAGATTTGCAGAGGAAGGGGAAGGTTAGCCAACCTCACATCTTTACCCCATGATGCTTTTTTAAAAATTCTTTGAGGCATTACTCTTGACTGAGAGCCAAATTTGAGTCCTAATAAAACAAGCTCAGAATTACTCTTGTACCGCCCAGGTGCAGAGCAAAGAAGCAGAGGCCTTCAACAAAGCAAAAGCGCAATCAAATTAAAAGTAGGACAAGATAAATTAGATTAGAGACTACATCTAATCTGCAGCAGCAGCCTGAAATCTCCCATTTATCATATTCAAACATTTTCCGAACACAATGCTCAAGTTCCACAAATGAGCTTTTATATGTTCCCTCGTTTTAAATCTGATAATGAACCTCACCTTACTTCCATTTCCCTTTACTTTTATTCTCATAAAATTCTGCTTCCTTTTCATTTCTAAACTTGCTTTTATCAGTTCAGATCTTTCTCTTTGGCCCTCCCCACATCTTTCTCCTGTTATATATTATATGGTCTTTGACTTTTTTTCCCATTTCCTTTTACTTCCTCCCCTTCCATCTCCATAAAATCTATCATTTTTACAGTGCCTGTTTTCATTTTGTATTTTTTTTTGTCTCTTGCTATTTTTCCCCTCCTCTCTGCTCCAGTATTTGTGTGCCCCGGAACACTGCTGCGGGTGCAGGTGCCCAGCTCTCAGCAGGAAGCAGAGCACCAAGCGGGGGCATGGTGCAAGGACCCTCTGCAGTCCGGGGACCGTCTGTATGTCATGCCCTGGACCCCCTATCGCACCGACATGCTGTACGAGTATGCTTCCTGGGAGGACTTTAAGCAGAACCGAGCCACCACCACCTACAAGTGAGTGCACCTCCCACTGTCCTGGATGATCAAATGACATCTGCTGCTGTATTGATTAATTGGCTTTTGATGTGGATATGGGTAGCAACAGCAGAATGGCCCCAGTGTGGCGTCTTCACACTCACCACGAGAGACTGTTTTGAAGGAATGTGCCATTTAAAGTGGATGAATCGATTAGTTCATATTTTTCTTTTCTCAACAGGCTGCCCAACAGAGTGGATGGTACAGGTTTTGTTGTGTACGACGGTGCAGTGTTTTACAACAAGGAACGCACACGAAACATAGTCAAATATGACCTACGTACACGCATCAAGAGTGGTGAAGCCATCGTCACAAACGCCAACTACCACGACACCTCTCCCTACCGCTGGGGAGGGAAATCGGACATTGACCTGGCTGTGGATGAGAACGGTCTGTGGGTGATTTACGCCACAGAATCCAACAACGGACGACTGGTGGTCAGCCAGGTGGGAGCGCAGTGTTGCTCAGCGAGGGATGAAGTATGGATGACAAATGCTGAACTAGATTATCCAAATTGCTCATTTGAGAAGTCAAATGAATAGGCAAGAACTGAGACAGCACAAATACACTGACAGATTAGATAAAAAGATATTAATGGGAAAAAAAGAGCAGGATAAACATGATAAAAATGTAGGCCAATTTTAAATCCAATCATACTAAAACTAATCTTTACTCAAAGGTAAACCATTCTATTTGTTTGATTATTTGTGTTGTTTATGACTTTAGATGCTGTGATAAGTAATTTTAGGTATTTTTTGTCGAACTCAGAATAAATGTGATGAATGACTCTCAGCTAATACAATGTTCGTTAAACTGACTGAGTCATTTCTGTTTGCTGTAGCAGCCATCTTGGATCAGAATTTCCCTGATAGCCGATCAGTCAAAGATGAACATTAGTTTCTGAGTTTCAATGAAATCTGTCATTTGGTTTATAAGATATTACGCTAACACAGCAAACAAACAAACGCACACTCAGAGACATCAGCAAAAACATTATGGCGGCGAACAATCAAAGTCTTGCATATAAAAGTGTAGAGGACGTTTTTGCAAAAGAATACAGTACCTAAATAAAAATTAAATAAAACAGAAGGATCTATAATTATATGTAATTTATCTGTCTCTTCATACTCCTTAGTTTTATACAGAAAGCCACATTTAGGGTCATCTTTTTGCATGCAGGTCAACCCTTACACTCTACGCTTCGAAGGCACTTGGGAGACCAGCTTCGATAAGAGGATGGCGTCCAACGCCTTCATGGCCTGCGGCGTGCTGTACGCAGTTCGCTCAGTCTACCAGGACGATGACAGCGAAGCCGGCGGGGACCTGGTGATGTATGCCTATAACACGAACCACGCACGCGAGGAACCCGTCAACATCCCGTTCCCAAACCCGTATCAGTACATCTCCTCTGTGGACTACAACCCTCGAGACAACCAGCTTTATGTGTGGAACAACTACAACGTGCTGCGCTACCCGCTGGAGTTCGGACCGCCAGATCCCACCACTGGTAAGGAATGATCTTAGAAGAAACCTGGACATAAAACTTGTGAAGAAATATGTTTGTCGTGTGCAGATTTATTTAGCAAAAGCTTCACTGTCACAGACGATTTAAAATAAATTTTTTAAAAAAGAGTTTGGGTTCTCTGAGAAGTGGAAATGAGCGTAGCTGCATCGTTCCTGCAGTCCATCCGTCTGGATACTCTGTACGTTATGGTCAAATAAAGGCTTGTAGAAAGTTTGGATCAGATGTGACAAAAACTGACAGCGTGTTTGACCTGTTGGGAGTTTGTAGATGTGATGTGTTGCTTTTATCCTCACGTTATGTTTTCTGATGGTGACTTCTGATGCATTTGATAAATTATTTATTCATGCCTAATTTGTGATGATACTTTTCTCCATTTTTTCTCTCTGCGTCTCCATTTTGCTCTGAAGGGTTCTTTGAAAGGCTTTAAAATGTTTGTTACCCCAACTTCTCTGAGACAAATCTTTGATTTTGGCTTCTAAACAACATCTTATTTTACTTCATTTTCTTGCAGCTTGAATTCATTGTTTTACTCTACGTTTATGTTGCCTACTCATTGCTCTTTCATTTTATTTGTCTCTCTAAATAACTCTTGGGTCACCTCAGGGCCTCTGACCACCACCCAAGTGACCACCACCCCTCCATCAAGACCCTTCACCTCCAGTGCCAGTCCCTCTACTGTCCGCCCTCTGTCCCCCACCTCACGACCAATTGGCTCAATCAACAAGCATCCAGATCTGCGCCCAATCACAGCCACCGTTCCCGTCACTCGTCGTCCACCTCGCCCTCCTCAAAACCCAGATCGACATTTTTGCGAGGCTAAGCTAGTCCGTGGCATCCAGTGGCCCATCACCCAGCGAGGAGAAACAGTGGATCGTCCCTGTCCCAAAGGATCTCTAGGTAAGGCTGTGTGTTTTTCTGCTCCATGAAACTAGCAACGTTTGTGTTTCAGTTGTCTCCATAACACAAATCCTCCGTCCACGTGGGTCTTTGAAACACAGATCAGTGCACAGACTCGTGTAGTCTGTATGTTTGTGCTCTTCCCCTTGCTTTTTCTTTCCACTGTTGTCTGCTTCTGTCCCTGCGTTGGTCCCAGTGGTGGGCACGGTCTCTGAGGATGTGCAGATAAAAGCTCATCCTTCACAAACGAAGAACTGATCTCCCACAGAAACAGAGCTGATTGAAAGTGGCAAATATTGAAATCAAAAGCCACAAACACAGGCTTTACTTCCCTTCGTGCTAGCTGTCCTAAACATTCAGCCATAAAAACTGTCTTTAGTCACACAAAAAATATACCTCCTCTATCTCTCCCCAAAGCCTTTTGCTAGTTCTTTGTGTCGTTTGTGTGTTAAATTAGCAGCTGCCTTAATTGCTCTGCTTTGCAACGCTTTCAAATCATTTCTGTGGTTGAGAAAGGTGAGTATAAAGAAAAGTTCAAGAGAAAAAAGAAATCATTGGGAGTGAGCGAAGAGGGAGGGGGGTTGAAACAAAGCCACATCTGCTATGATCGCTCTATGACTATGAATCAGCGCCGCATTTTCTCTCATCTGTGCTTCTCCTCCTTCCCTTTTTCTCCTCTGATGTCCTCGTTCTCTTTTCTGCTGTCTCGTCTCCATGACTTGATGTTGGGTATTTGTGTAGGCAGCAGCTCATAGACCCCCCTCCCCCCTCACCCAGTTTTATCCCTGCATGGTGTCCTTTCTCTGAACCCTCCTACTGAACAGAAAAACCCAACTGGAAATGAGGTTTGATGGAAGGCGCTTTCATTCAGTTGTCTTTATTTGACAGAGGGGGATCATATCCAATGTCTTTTTGCGTGACTGTGTGCAAAGAATAAATGTTATGTGATATGTTAAAGTACAGTGCACCCCTCTTCATCATTCTTTCCTTCCATACTCAAAGCCTAACCTGTTATTTAACCTTTTTTCATTTCAGGCTCATTTTCTTTCACAGTTTTACTCCACTTCCCTCCTCCTCCATTTTTCTTCTTATCTTCAAACGCTTTAAGTAAATTACATTTTTAAATGTATTCCATTGAATTTAGGTTAAAACCATCACACTTTCAGTGCTCATCCTCCTTCTTCATTCTGTCCCTATTAATTGCAGACACCTAATGCTTATTATCGCTCACCCCGCTTCTCCTGGTCTGCTTTTCTCTAGGCATTGCTTCGTTCCAGTGCTTGGCGGACCAGGTCATTTGGAACCTGCGGGGTCCTGACCTGAGTAACTGCACCTCCCCGTGGGTCAACCAGGTGGCACAGAAGGTGAGACCCAGAGCTTTGAGTTCATCCCTTTCCTCTGCCCCACTGCCCTGCCCAGCCTCCCCATCCACCTACAATAAGACATTAACATATCTCTAAGGCAGTCTTGATTAAAATAGAGATCTTTTATTACCAGGCATGCACTCCTGGTGTTTAATTACTTCTATTTTTTTCCACTAATGCAATTCGATCACAGTTAGGCTTAAATATTATTTTTAAATCAGGTTCACATCATAGATCTCATAGTGCTCTGCTATCACATTTTTTTGTGGTTTTCACTTTGATTTAAGTCAGTACAAATGTAATATAGTCATGCAGCAGCTTAGCACTGTGGTCTTTGAAGAATAAGCATCAAGGTGAGATGAATTTAGACCGACGTTAAACTTCTAGCTTCTGTTCCTACAACTACTCATCCCGAGAACTAGATGGCCGTTTGTAAACATTTAGCAAGACTTGCCATTCTCCCGATTTCTGGAGTACTTTTTTAAAATATGTGCATTCTTTAGAGTGTGTAGCGTCACTCTGAAAAAAGCAGCCGTGGAAGGATCCAATTATAAACTCTCCTTTTGGCAAAAATCAATTGCAATTGCGAATTTGCAAGGTTGCAATTTGCAAGTGGAAAAAGAGCTAAGAATAATAAAACTTCATGATGGGTTCTACACAGACAATCTTTCCTTACAAATGACAAAAAAAGCCAAATAATAAAAAGGGAAGATGAAAATGTCAGTAAACAGTTCTTGAGATTTTTTTCTTTCCCGCAATTTTTGTAAAGAAGCCTGCATGTGAACATGGTGCGGTTAGAATTCTATTAAGAAAAGAAACATTTAGAAATGTGCCTCATGCTTTCTAATAAAATACACCTTTATTTTATTTGCACTATGTTGTGCAAATTGTGCAGATAAAGAGCGGAGAGAATGCTGCCAACATAGCCGGTGAACTGGTGAACCACACAAGAAGCCGGATCCAAGCAGGAGATGTTATCTCGTCTGTCCGACTGATTGAGCAACTGTTGGATGTGTTGGATGCTCAACTTCAAACCCTGAGGCCCGGAAAAAAAGAGTCAGCGGGTCGAAACTACAACAAGGTACAAGAAAACATAAACCTGCTCTAATTACACGCATAATGTTGTGTTAGGAAACAACCTTGTGGTTAAATTTAAGTCTTTCTGGTCCATATGCATGAGCCAATTTCCATTTTTAAAAATTTTTGTTTAGTTAAATAATTCCAGCCTTTGTTTTCTTCCTTCCAGTTCCAGAAGCGAGAGCAGACATGTCGGGCATTTATCCAGGTAGCTTTCTTCTTTCATCTGCCTGCTTTACATTTCTGGATTCGGACTGTTCTGTGACTTAGAATAACTTTGGCAAGAGAAATTCTCAAACAGACTAGGTTTGTGGATAATATTTATTTAGCTTAGTATCCACAGACTTTTATTGATACTGCCTTAAGAATCAACACCTCTTGTTTGTGCTGAAGGACGGCTGGAGAAAAACGTGGACGTGTTCCAGGCAGACATTATACACACACTTTAAATATTTATCTCCCAATTTAGACACAGCCGATTTGTTGTTTTTCAATCGCACATGATGTGCATTCTGAACATATAAAATATAGATTCAGCTAATAAAGAAGTCATCTGTTTGCAACATAATCCTGGCGTTGTTGCACAGTGATAAAGCGAACAGTGAATGTGGATCCTCGGCCTTGGCCTCATCATGTTGCACAATAAGATACATTATCTGTCGCTCTGAGGAAATCTAATTTGACTACACCATGAAAAGCAACAGTTTGTCTTATGACATTCTTGTGCTTTTTCAATATATGTGCAATATCTGTGGCTCTGGGAGAGCTCTTATCTAATATCATGAAAAGGCTTTGTGTACACTTCTTTGTAACAATGAAATGCAGCACTCTGCAGCACGCAGTCCTTTATGCATCTTGACCGCTCTGCATCGTTCTGTAATACGAACCCCCACATCTCGGGATCGCAGCTGGTGCAAGATGAATGTAAAACATGCTGTGGAGAATGTTAGCCGGCCATTATTTTATGTCACTTGCTGCAAGGTAGCTTAGTATAATAACCACTGATCCAAGGATAAAGTACAAACACCCTCAGTCTTTAGCTTCTGTAGCGAGTGGAGAGCATTCTGATGCTCAATTCATTTTCTCAACAGCAATGCTCTTTAATTCACACAGCAGTCAATCCCTCATTTTGAGAGGTCTGAGCAAGAGAATTACATGATTCATCAAGCAGGCTACTCCAATAAATTGGATAGCTGATACAACCATCAAAATTGCCATTAAATGAATTGTAAGTGTGAAATAGAATGGTAATACGTCTGACATAGCATATTAATAAATGTATAGCAAGAGAAAATTCTGTGTCCAGGAAATTATAATTATAGTAGACTTTGTACATTAAAGTCCTCATTGATTGTGTTTGTGGTTTAAAACACGGTACACAAAACGGACCATTGCAAAAACAGCCATGAACAAATCAGCAACAGACAGCTAATAAATGATGGCTAATTAAAGGCAAACAATACTTCCTGAAAACCAAGGACAGGCTGTTAAAATATAAAGTGTTAATGAACCTGATAATTAGCCAACCAGAATTGGAATCACTCAGAAGGTGTTCAGTGAGACAAATAGAATAAGTAATAATCATTACTGTCCTGTTCAGAGCATGTTGTTTTGTGCTGTAGTAATCCATTTGTATTTGAGAATGACCTTCCTCTCATCTCACATTCATTTGTCTGTTTGGGTAAATGAGAACAACGTTCAATAGAACCTTCCAACTTCCACGACATTTAGAATTATTTTCTTTTAATATCAACTTTATCGTATTCTAACCACATAAGATTTTTCTACAGTTAAAATTGTTTTCTTGGCTTGTACCTTTTCAGATGCACTCAGATTCAAACACTCATTTCCTGCAGACTTCAGCTTCCATATCAGCATCTGATTGGTTAATGCAGACTATGTGTATTTTCTAGTTAGGTGTGTCTTAAAATAATAAACTTTAATCGTGTGCAAAAGGTTTAAATAGCTCCTAATTTAATAATAGTTTGCTTGTAAGCAGCCATTTTTATGTATTCATTGTAATCTTTAATATGGTCATGTTCTGTAGTTATTTCTGCTTTCTGAAGAACTTTCAACATTTCTCTTTGGACTTCGGCTGCTTTTTTCTCTCTTTTTCTGTCCAGTTCTTGTATCCGACTGTGACAGCATATTGTTCTGTTTTTTTTGCTCAAAAAATAAGGACAGCGGACATGAATGACAAAAGTAAAAGTGTCAGGCTTGAAATTCCTGTTCCAGCAGATGAGCAGCATCTGAAAATCAGAAATAAGCAAAGACCTGACAGAGAATCTGAAAGATGCATCATCCTTCAGTTGATTGTCTGTTGCATGACAGGTTTTCAGGTAGCAGCTCTTCAGGAATCACTTTCTTGATGCTAAAACACTATTTTATGTCAACCAAACTGTTGTGTTTGCTATTTTTTTCATTTATTCGTCTAAGGAAGTGGGGTGGGGATCAGCCTTTTGGACTGTTTGTTGATTCCTTGGAATCAAACTATTTAAAAAAGAAAGATGAATCAAGATTTTTGCATAGTGGTGTATAGTTTAAATGTCTCTGCTTGTGCCAGGCGGTGGTTCAGACTGTGGATAATTTGCTCCGTCCTGAGTCTCTGGAGTCGTGGCAGGACATGAACAGCACAGAGCAGGCGCACACTGCCACCATGTTACTAGATATCCTGGAAAAAGGTGCTTTCCTGCTGGCTAACAACATGTACGGCAATCGCTTCTCAGACCGAGCCCCCAGCGTTGGTAAGAATACAGTAATAAGGGTTTTAATTACGACAGACCGCTGTTTAGAGCACCTTAAGTGAAACGTTTTCTCCAGATTATGACAAATGTTTCTCTTGGGGTGTTTTTTGCATCGATAATAACAGAGAATAAAAAAAATGGGATAAACGCACGTGACGATTTTTTCTTTTCCCCCACCAGATCTGGAGGTGCACGTTGTCAACACGGAGATGGAGCTGCAGGACTTGTCCTTCCCTCAGAACTACGCCAGCGACAGCACCATCCAACTTTCAGCCTCCACCATCCAACAGTACAGTCGCAACGGTCAGCCCCCCCTCCCCCCATCACCACAGGAGCTCTTCTGTCCTGAGAAGCTCCCTCACTCCCATTCTCATTTGCATTTCCGTTCGAGCCTAAAACAATCTACATGTAGTTGACTAAGTTATTGGTTCATAATAATAGCCTAATCAGATTAACAAAAGCGCTGAGACAATTTCTTTTCTTGATGGTTTCTTAACAGCAGTCTTAATAGAATAGCTGGGGAGGCGTGTAGATTACAATCGGCCCCAGTCTGACAGAGCAATCTCAGCACTCCCTCTCTCCTCTTTTCCCCCATTCCACCATCTTATCCCTCCGTCACATCTCTCTTGTTTCCAAACCCCCTCCCCTCTGTCATCCCCGCTCGCTTCCCTCCTCTTTCAATGGTCCCTCATCCCTTCCCTCCTCTGTTTTCTGCCTCTGCTCGGCTCTGCAGTGGGAATGAGATTAGAATGATTGAAACAAACCCACATGAAATATTCATATGGAATAATAAGAGATCTGTGAATGCTTGAGGGATGAATGTTCCATTGCCCTCCACATTAAATCTCGCTCTCTTCCAGCAGTCAAAATGAAACGGTGCTTACCATCATTCTAACCTTCACTAACTCTCTCTCTCCATCTCCCTTTCACTCACCCTGACACTTTCTGCTCTCCGTCTCTGCCACCACAGCTGCCGTTACCGCATCATGCCCTCATTTCTGCGTTTTCCTCATTCCACGTCCCCTCTCCCCCGTGTACCATTTTATCTGGAGTTCTCTTTTCATGTCACAACTGCCTTTTTCTCACCATTCATTATTAATCCTCTCATCTCCTGTTGTTTCTCCTGATCTTTTGGGGTTCTGCTCACTTTGCAGGACAAGTAAAAGTGGTATTCATTTTGTACAAGAATTTGGGATCTTTCCTGTCCACCGAGAACGCTACGGTGAAGATGGAAATGGACGGACCAAGCTTTGAGAGAAAACGCCTGGCCGTCAACTCGCACGTAATTGCTGCCTCCATCAACAAAGAGTCCAGCAGAGTGTTTCTCACTCAGCCAGTGATCTTTACACTCAAACATCTTCAGGTAATTTATTTCACGTGTACGTTTTTGAATAAACCTCCGTGGCTGTTTGCGTTCATCTCGTCTTCCATTTCTGCAGATGGAGAATTATTACACTCCAAACTGCTCCTTTTGGAACTACTCTGAGCGCTCCATGACAGGCCAGTGGTCGTCGCAGGGCTGCAAGCTGCTGGACACCAACAGCACACACACCACGTGCTCCTGCAGCCACCTCACCAATTTCGCTGTGCTCATGGCTCACCACGAGTCCGATGTAAGTAAACAAGGGCGTGGCAGGCTCGCGTTTAAAATGGAAGTGGGGTAATTTATGCAGACATTTGTTCGTGTGAGCATTAGCGAGTACTCAGTCACACACACACACACACACAATAAGTGTGCTCTCTCAAGGCTGACAAGCTCTTTGTTTTGAATTTTCTCTTTTCCTCCTTTCACACTGACATTCAAGGAGTTACCGGCTTACAAATTCATGTCCCACTACTTCTAGCTGACATTCACATGAATTTAAATGTCATGTTTGTTTTTTTTTTCAGGATGTCTTGTCTCTTGTCTTTGTATGTTAGCTCCGTGCATATATTTACAAATATTAAATAAAGCAATTTGGCTCTTTCTTTCTCCTCCCCCTTGTTTCGTTCATTTGTCTTTTGTTTCTGCTGCTTATCTCCCATCCCACTATTCTTCATCCTCTACATCTACGTATTTGTCTGGTTTTTGCTGTTGATTTTTTTTTGCTGAGGCTGGTGGGTTGTGTCCTTGTTTCTTTTCTTTTTCCTTCTTACATTTTTAAACCATTTATTCTATTTTTTTTTCTTTACCCATCACTTCTTAAACCCTAACCACAGGGCCGGATGCACGAACTGATCCTTTTTGTGATCACCTGGGTGGGCATTGTGATCTCCCTAGTGTGTCTGGCCATCTGCATTTCCACTTTCTGCTTCCTGCGGGGGCTACAGACTGACCGCAACACAATCCACAAGAATCTCTGCATAAACCTCTTCATCGCAGAGCTGCTCTTCCTCATTGGGATTGACAAGACAGAATACCATGTGAGTTTGTAAACCTCCAAGATGACGAATGTACGTGCTGATGTTAGGTGAATGCACTACAGGAGGTCAGGGTGGGTTTTTGTTTTGTTTTTTGTTTTCTCACTTGACATTAACATAAGACCTTTGAAACTTTTTTAGCGAATGCTGTAAAACTGATGCATTGTGTCATTGTTTTAATATATAAAAAAAACTTTACTGCATTAGAAGTAATATTTTACAACTCAATAATGTGCACAGAACCAGTCACCCTGGGGGCAGCTTTTCATTTTTCTCCCCCTTTAATGTTCAGTACTGTACTACTACCTAGTGACTCTGTTCTGTCCTCTCCTGAGTTTCACTTGGTACATGCCTTAAACTTAATGGTTTCTCCTTTTTCATCTTAATGTTTCCTCCTCTCCTCTTCTCTTCTCTCGGCTCTGTCCCTGACTGCCACCCTCAGATTGCCTGTCCAATCTTTGCTGGCCTTCTTCACTTCTTCTTCTTGGCTGCCTTCTCCTGGATGTGTCTGGAGGGTGTACAACTCTATCTCATGCTCGTGGAGGTCTTTGAGAGCGAGTACTCACGCAAAAAGTACTACTATCTGTGCGGCTACTGTTTCCCTGCACTGGTGGTGGGCATCTCTGCAGCCATAGACTACAGGAGCTATGGGACCAAGAAAGCGTACGTGTGAAAACAGGCCTTTTGCACCTGCAGATTGAGAAGTAGGATTATGTTATTCCCCCAGCTGGAAATGTAATATGCAGTGCTGTGTGAATGGCTCTTGTGCCTCCCCACAGACCGGGTTTTCTGAACACTCCTAGCAGAAGCCTGATGATTAGCCTTCATAAGATAATCCTTAGAGACGGGGATGTAATGTGCGCATGCCTGCCTGAGTGTGTGCATGTGTATGTAAATGTGTGTGTTCCTGGGCTGACTTGTATATGACTGTCCTCTCTCCTTTGTGGAACACCAGATGCTGGCTGCGAGTAGATAACTACTTCATCTGGAGCTTCATTGGACCGGTTTCATTTGTTATTATGGTATTAGTTTGTCTAATCGTATTATTTCTTCCTCTCATTCTTTTATTATCACTCAGTCAAACAAAAAGTAACTTTATTTTCTTTAGAATGATAGCAGCCCAAATTGAACTTTTTCTGATTGTAAATATGAGTAGAAATGTATTTACCTCTCATGTTCTCTGTCTTTAGCTCAATCTGGTTTTTCTCATGATCACTCTGCACAAGATGATCCGCAATTCTTCAGCACTCAAGCCTGACTCCAGTCGCCTGGATAACATAAAGTGAGTTTAAATTATTGATCAACACCACAGCTTTTTTTTCTCCATTTCAAATATTCCTCACTTTCAGATAAGTTTCAAAATGGATCTCATGCATCAAGATATTATTTGTCGATGTTATTTTGTCTATTTCCTTTAGGTCTTGGGCTCTAGGAGCCATTGCCCTGCTGTTCTTGCTTGGACTAACATGGGCTTTTGGGCTTCTCTTTATCAACGAGAACACAGTAATCATGGCCTATCTGTTCACCACCTTCAACGCCTTCCAGGGAATGTTCATTTTCATTTTCCACTGTGCGCTGCAGAAGAAGGTAAAAGGATAGTCCTTGAAGAGAAACCTAATGAATATTTATTATTCAAAATAACTGTTGGGTTGATGAATGAACGATTGCTGGAGTCATCCTGATTGTGTTTGCAGCGACTGCATTCGGTGCTGCGAAGGTGCGATAAAAGACTCTGTTGCTCTAGATTGTGTTCAGCCAACTGAAACTAAGTGTTTATGTTTATAAGTGACTCTTAAAACCTGCCCACTCCGCTGGTGGTTTTATTTATTTATTTTTTACAGGTCCATAAGGAATACAGTAAATGTCTGCGTCACTCCTACTGCTGCAGCCGCACTTCCACCAACAGCTCCCACGGTTCCCTGAAGAACTCTGGCCTGCGTACCAACAACCGCTACTACAGCGGCAGCCAGGCTCGCCACGCAGCTGCCCACAGACAGGTGCGGACAGAACATTTGTCCACGTAACAGAACGGCACACCGAGCCACACGGGCTCTTGTCTTCAAGCATCAATAAGATGGAAGCAGAGTTGACATCAAAGTGTGTTTTTCTCTGAAGAAATGAGAAGCGAGATGATTTTACTTGAACTTATCAGCCAGTTTCACTGGAATGAAATGAAAAATCTATTTTCTGATTTAAATGACTCTCTTGATTGTATGTGACATTTCTAGAACCTTGCCAAAAATAATAAAAGGTCTGTTATGTAAGATTCAGAGGTATAAACCAAATTTATATGCAGGGGTTTGATTGCCAATCAATACACATGAGTCACTGATTACATACCAGAGTGCGTTACATCACGATTTACATCAAGACCTCTTCATTTTTCAACTGTCCAAACAAATTCTAGTCTGATCACTCAGAATGTTCATTTCCTGAGTAAAATGTAACTTTTAAGCTCTCTCAGAGTGCTGGCAGATCTATGTTTAGCACATTAGATGACTCATTTCTAATGATATTTATGAAAGCTTGTGTACATGTACAGATTCTGCCACCAAACAAGAAACACTGTACATGCTAGCATATGTGCTCTGGTACAGAAACATGCACAAACATTGCCCTGTGGTCCTCTCAATCAACAAACAGACTTTCCACCACTTGACAGCGTGCAACAGTTGTTACTGCAATCACGTCTTCCACATCTCGAGCTCATTAGCCTTCCTCATGATAACGTACCAAAGTTGTGTGCCTCTTTACCCGGCGCCTGAGACTCCTTTGTCTGACATGTTTGTCGATTGTTCTTTGCAGATTAAAGTGAGCCTCACAGTTTTGATTACAGCTGCCCCACTGAGTTACAAAATCCACCCGCCGTGTTTCTATATTTAATTGTTTTGTATGTGTGTGTGCTTCCTGCCACTCACTGTGCTGTTTTTTTTTTTTTTCCATCAGAGTCGGATCCGTAGGATGTGGAACGACACGGTTCGAAAGCAGACAGAATCTTCCTTCATGGCGGGAGATATAAACAGCACCCCGACACTCAACCGAGGTGAGACTTCCCTCTGTCAGTTCTGAGTTCCACCTCCAGCAAAGTATTCACGCTTAAGTGCCTACAAACACACAACATGAGCATGAAGGCAAAACAAAACAGTAAATGATTATACTTAAACAGAACGTTTACAGCCAGGGAAAACAATGGAATATATGTTAGTCTAAGGTTAAAGAATAATGCAGGTGAACTTACTGCTATTAGAAGTAGTAAATGTGGTTCTCACAAACAAACGTTTAACCTGAATGCCATCATGCTTGAAGTCAAGCTGTTTAAAAACTAATTTCAGTTTGCAGAATAGCAGCAGCTGCCAGTCAGTTGGCCAACTTTCTTCTTCACATATCGAGATCAAACTGTTAGTGACTGGCTTGGTTTCAAATTCAGCAGAAATCAATGCCTAGCATGCCTTTAAAAAATGCCTGTCACTTAGATTAAAATCATCTTATGTTGTGAAATGAGTTGTAGCTGCTTTGGATAAACTTTAAAAATAACACGATGCACAATCTCAAGGCTCAGACTGGGTGGTAGCAGCTGCCTTTAAAGTTTGGAAATGGTTAGGTAGTGTTGCAGGTGACAGGTAGGCAGGCAGGTTTAAACCCATAAGTACTTGATTAATAAAAACAAAAAGACAAACAGGTGAAACAAAGAAACTGAGTAAACTTACATGATAGTCTGACAGGAAACTAAGACCACACAGATCGGGAGGGGTGATTGTGGAGTGACAGCAGGTGATTTGTGCAACCTAATCAGGGACCCTGAGAGAAACGTTGGCCAAGAAACTAGGAAGCCCTACAACAAAACTACAAACACAATGACGAAAACTTTAAACACAAAGAAAAATCTCACCAGAAAATCAACACAAATGACAAAATAAAACAAAGAAACCTACAACCATAACAAAAACCTTCCTTGTGCTCGCCGTCATATTCTCCAACAAAGTCACAGAGATGCATCAGGATAAAGTTACAAAGAGTTTTTCCAAGCAGAATGTACGCCGTGAAAAATGTGTCACTGATTGTCTCAGCCTCGGCAGCTGGCGGTGTCACCGCTGCTGCAATCAGTGACACTGAGACGATCAAGGTTGGATCGGGTTCCAAATCGGTTTTTGAGGTGGGGGCGGGGGTGTTGCTCGTGACACTGAGGCAGTTGCTAAATCAGCCGTCACTCTCTATGCTAATTTCATCCATTTTGTTTTTAATGAACTGATTAGTGTGTGAGCGAACAGGGGGTAATTATTCTAATTGAGGAGAGAGACGGGAGCAAGGCAGGGGGTGAGGAAAAGGTGTGCTGCGAGTGAGCTAGATAGATGAGAGGTGTCTGTGTCTGCCTGCGTGTGTGTCTGCATGCGGCAGGGTGGGCTGGTTTCTGGGGGGGGTGTAACAATAAAACAATCCCAAGAACTGGAGAAGACGTGTGTGGATCACTTCATAGTTCGCTGTCAAATATTAACGTCGGTGCTGAGAAACCTTCGTTTTCTGTACAACTTTGAGAAGTTTGACAGAAAGTTTAAGACAAACTTATCAATAGAGACGCATATAGAGTCAGGCTCTATAATGGAGATGTAATTATATAGGCCAATATCTGACGGAAAGCTGTGTTTTTGATTCAGACTCTTTCTGACAAAGATAATCTGTCCAACAAAGAAGGCACATAGTACACCCATTCCTCCTCTTGCTCTACTTTCTCCACGCTTAGAACGTCTTTCTTTATTTTCTACAAGATACTCCCACAGGAAGGTACACATAAACAGCCAATCCCAACTAATTTGATAACGTTTGAAAAAAAAAATATCTGGCATAAAAAACTGAGAAAAAGTTATTGGAGTCACCGCAGCGAGGCGAGCCAGAGAACGAACGCAGACGGGCTTGTGTGGAATGCCAAAAAGATGGACAGAGGAAGTGTAACAGGAGGGGAAATGACAAATAAATAGCCGTGTGTGAGCACATATTTTATGTTTCTAGAATTCCCTGCTCTCTTAGTGTGTGATGAACGGTAGGCAGGGGACCTGAAGGTTGCACTTTGCCTTGGACGACTCTCTGTCATGCTGTCCTATTTTTAATTTCATGGCATTTCTGTTCGAGTTGCCTCCAGCTAAAGCCATACATGGGCATTATACAACACTCTCAGTGTGCCATTTTCTTTGAATTATATTTGTCTTGTAGTGGCATTCACATTTCACTGTGAAATTAACTGTGTTTCCATGACTGCACCCTTAGACTACGTAATGGCGTGCATTACTGTTCTCCCACATCACACCACATTGTCAGGAACCAAAGGTGGAAAAAAAAAGAATGGCTGTGCTTTAAACAGTACCCGTCCCCTGCAATTGTTTTTTTTTTTCACTTTGCTCAAAGGTTACAATCTGCAGGCGTAAACACTGAGGGGAACACTGTGAAATGCATTCTCCCATAAAGAAATTGCATGACAAAATAACCCCATCTGAGTAAACAGTAAATATTTTTATGATTCCAGACAATATTAGAGTTTGAAATTCAAAACGTTACAACTGTTCCTTATTTTCAGTACTCATTTTGCATACATTTGATGCAAACTCATGATCATATTTATGGTAATGTTCATGTTTTAAATGTTTACGTTTTGCAGCCACCATGGGGAACCACCTCCTGACGAACCCAGTGCTACAGACTCGCTCTGGCACCTCTCCTTACAACACTCTGCTGGCTGAAAGCTTCACCCCGCCCTCACCTGGAGTCTTCAACTCCACAGGTTAGCTCCTCATAAACACCTCAGTCAGTGTGGGTGGTCCTGCCATGGTGTGTGTGTGCGTGTGTGTGTGCAACATGAAGTCAGCTTGCTGTCATTCTCACTGTTTCTCTGTCAGTACTTTGACATGGTATGTGCACACTCACTGCTGTTGAGCGTTTGCATGTGTGTGTATGTGTGAGAGGCTTTTCTTTGGGTGTGTGTGTGTGTGTGTTTTCTTTCCCCAGACTATGTAGCTGTCAGACGGATTCACTAGGCTGAACAGAACAGAGCCAAACAGTGCCTTCAGCCTAACCAGCCATCTGGTCAGATCTTGAATCTTCATGAGAACAGCCACAAATTGATTAGAAGTTTAGCTACAGCTGTGACTGCCAGGTTTCTTGAGAATGGTTTGTCTGTTCACAGGAAGTAAAAATAGTTGGCCTAAAATCATGACAGCCATAGAAAGGGATCAGACATTTCCGTGGCGAGGGACAGTCCATCTGGATGTAGGTCAGTCACATGTGTGCTCATTGTAAGAACTGCAGATTTGCCACTCCACTTTAGGGTGCATCTAACTGCAGATTTAGACAAATGCTGATTGCCTCTCAACAATACAAATATTAACAATTTTAAATGAGCACTATGAGGCTCTTTTGCTGGCTGATGGCTGAGTTTGCACCCGCAGACTATCTGGCCCCGTGTCTGAGAGCTGAAAATTAAGGCGACGTTTCTGTTAAATATTTTAAAGCCTTTCTGTACAATACATCAAGCCTGATGGCCACGGGCCTGGAAGCCAAGTCATTTTTAGAAAAGACTGGTAAAGGATAGGAAAAGCACTTCATTAGAATGTCTAATTACCCACACAGCCACCAAAGAAGAATGTTGATTAAAGTCAAACTGCGCATTAATTTTTAAAAATGAACACACTTCCTTCTTTCTAGGCAGTTGTGGCTTTTTCTTTGCTGATGTGATAAATTGATAGAAAACCCACATTTTCTTTTGTGTGTGAGTGGAAGAAAATTCATAAAATAAACATTACTGTTAGTGTACACGTTTGTGTGAATTACATATTTGTTCAGTTCCTACTGTAGTAAATGAATAGCCCATAACCCATATCTGTGGGTTAATTAGGATTTGATATGTGTGGTGTCAGTTTACAACGTGTGTGCCGTGTTTTTGTGCCACTTCCAGCTGATATCAGCTGACTTCAGAAAGTAAAAAAGGGGACAAATTAATCTGGTCTGCAAGCCAACTGGAGTCATTTTATGTAACATGTGCTAACCTGATAATAGTAAAGTTTTTCTGTAGTTTAAGCTATGACAGGATACATGTTTTGACTCAACCTCATACAGAACCAGTCTGATTTTTCATGCTCTATGCACATTTACAGAATATAAAATGCCACACAAATTGGACTAAGCTTGCACAAATCAGTTCATGTGACACAGCTCGTGTTGTGGTTAAGTTTGACTGAATGTGAGAAAAAACTGGAAAACAGTGATATTTTAAAACCATGACTGCTTCCCTTCTGAAATATCTTTATAAAAAACATTTTGTTCTTACTGTAGTAATGAGAAACTTTGACTTATATTGTATTTTTTCATTATTTTACTGACTCAACATGCTTTTCTTTTGGGATGTGAAGGAACCTTCCGTGACCCAAGTAAGTCTAATTAACATTTTCCTTTTTTAGGTGATATTTAGAATCTCACCTCATAAAATAATGTCAAACTGTCTCTGTGTTTTGGTTCCAGAGACTACACTTTCTAAACCCCGTGACCCCTGTGGAATGGAAACCCTTCCTTTAAATGGCAACTTCAACAACAGCTACTCCATGCGCATCGGCCCATCAGGTGGAGGTGGGGGCAGCTGTGACTTTTTAAGTAGTGAAGGTGGAGACAGTCCTCCACCCATGTTCAACCCTCGTAGCTCCGAAACCCTGGGAGATGGAGGCACCCGACGAAACCTCTCTGACGCGGCAGCCTTTGAGAAAATGATCATTTCTGAGCTTGTGCACAACAACTTAAGAGGTAGTGTTGGTGGGGGAGGTGGAGCTGATGCAGGGGACAGAGCATACAGCAGTTTAGCCAGGGGACATCCCCATAGTGGGATTGGCCGAGGCACAACTGTACCAGATTCGTCAGTGAGCATGGATGAAGACGATGAATTTCTTAGAGACGGGCGGCAGCGAACGCCGCAGGATGTAGAGCTGCTGTATAAGGCTCTGGAGGAGCCCCTTCTGTTGCAGCGTGCCCAGTCCGTACTCTACCAGAGCGATCCAGAGGAGTCGGAGAGCTACACAGCTGACCTTACAGAGAGCCTGGGCCACAGCGGCCACAGTGGTCAAAGCGGTGGTGGGCAGGGTGGCAGCAGAGCACCAGATTCCCCCGCCCATGACTCCCTGTACACCAGCATCACCAACCTGCGAGACTCACCCTACCCTGACAGCAGCCCTGAGCCGCTGGAGGTTGTGCCCCGCTCAGCTCAGCCACCAGAAGAGCTGTACTATAGTTCTGGGAGGCCTGCTTTGGGTTCTCGTGGGGCTCCTATGCAGACCTTCTATCAGGCCCCACCTCAAAGACCAAGTGGGGAGGGACACCAGGCCCAGGAGCCTATCCACAATGAGGGAGATGGACAGATGCAACTGGTCACCAGCCTGTGACTGGAGACCAAAGCAGGAAGCTGGAGACAAATGTGATGGACAGACTCTCCTCCCGGCCGGTCTCTTTCTCGTGTGTCTCCACTTTCTGTTTGTTTGGTTGCCTTTCTTTCTCTTGACTTTTATTTAACTTGCATATGAGCAAACAGACTGATGTTGTAGGGGAGAGATTGCTGACTCTGCAGCCTTTATTGTCAACTCTCCCCCATCACCAGGAGATGAATGATGAGTGGTTTTCGGCAGAGTGTTCATTACCTCTGTCTAACCTCAGTCATCCCTAGTTTTCGGTACCCTAAGGCCAAGTCCAGCACACTGAATGTACCAATCCACCCTCCTTTACCTGAGATATTTTCAAACTTTGAAACTTGGTTAAAGTTGTTTTTCATAAAACTTCCTCTCAGACCTGCCTCCAGAGATGGGGATATTGTTTTATATTTTGTTCTCATTTTCTTTTCTTACCATCTTTAGATCTTTTTTTTAAGTTATCATTTGATAGGGGTAGTTAGCTGTGGAGACAGGGAATATTATATACTGTTATTACCTGAAACGTCTCACAGAGAGCTCTTCGTTGTTGCCAAAAATACCTTTTATTGAGCCAGAACAAAAACTAGAACATTCACAAGGCAAACACACACACACACACACACACACACACACACACACACACACACACATGCATATTCATACACTCATTCATGAAGAAGTGCTTGTTTCTGAACATCAGAATCGAAGACAGTACTTCATCTGAGTAAAAGGGAGCAGGAGCTTTTGTTAGGGTAGTTGCCTTCATTTTGCTGTGAATGACAAGTGTATCAAAGTGGAATTCAGGTGGAGACAGAGACTAAAGAGCTGTACACACACCCCCCCACTCCATCCAGAGCAGGAGAGCCTGCATCCTTCAGACTGGGCTACTTTCTCCACTCTTCTCTGTTGCTGTTTGCTTTAGGCCTTTGAAAAGTTAAATGACTGCCTTGTCCTTGTTTGAAGAGAGTATTCAATTACGGGGGCTGCAAGTGCACATAGTTGCCCCCTTTTCTTGTATGTTGCTATTAGAGCGTTGACTGAAATGGACTTCCTGTGTGTTCTTGTGACAAACAGGACTGCAGACGTCACAGACACACTGACCAACAAGTGGTATGTACATAGGAGCCACACATGAAACTACTTTATTCCTACTATGTAAATACAGACACCAGATGATCAAAAGCAACAAAAAGTAATAAATACTATGAAAATGACTTCTTGTACATCTAATTGTTGAAAGAGAAGAATAAACTGTTTTGGAGTTTGTGACCTGAATGAAACACTCTTATCTCTCTCCCACAGTTTTTAATCTCTCCCACATTTTTTCTGTTTTTTTATGCCATATTATTGTGTTTGTCTGTTGTTTAGGCAGACAGACAAGGAAAAAGAGTGAGACTGATTAAAAGGAGCCGAAGGTTTTAATTTAAATGAAAAATGGAACAAAAGGAAAACATACTGGCACAATTTTTATGTGACATAATTAGTCACAAGTTGTTAACATTTAACCTTTGACATTCCTCGGGTTGGATTTCCAGATGTGGTGGGAGTGGGATCTGTGGTGAACGTGGGATTATGTTGTCAGATATCGTTCAGAGCGTTGTGAAGGCGATTAACTGCAATGAAGGGATTCAGTTTTACTTTTGTATCATTTGGAAGATTTACCCAGATTACATACATACATAAGAATATTGCATTTTGCTGTTTCTTAAAGATAGTTTCAGCATTATTCCA
>JAVKLF010000021.1:6046030-6058059 GCA_034783495.1 Millerichthys robustus
CCCTGACCATGATTTAATTATGTTTGTGATTCACACGGACACAAACCGGAGGAAGTCTCATGTCACAGAGGTTCACGTTTTAGCTTTTAAAATGACTAATTAGCTAGACTTGATATAATTTGTGATCATTTATCTCTTCTTGACTCCATCTCTGAGAAATGAAGATGTTGAAGATTCTTGGCTGAACATTTCTAGAGAAACACTGTGGGGCAGCAGACTTGACAGATCCTTTCTTCCGTTTCTTAGAAAGTCAGGAGGCTTGAATTTGATGCCATCCTCTCTGCAGAAAGAGAACGAAGAAATCTGATACACTTGATTGTCAGGAAAGTTGTCCTGAGCTCCTGAATCTTCTAGCTCGTCTATGATAATATCAGCCGACACAAACTCAAAGTAAAACTTCATAAACTTTTCTAAGTAAAGAAAACCATTATTAGATAACATGCAAACGTACACACACAACCACATTTGTTGATATTTAATATCGTTGTGGTAAAAGGAATGAATGAATTGTTAAACCAGTTTATTTTGGCATCTTAAAACTCCTGCCCGATGGCGACACATCAGACTCTAAATGTCATCAAAGGTCAAGCAAAAACAAAACGCTGTAAACACACATGAAAGTCAAACCTGTTGTAGATCTCTCACTGATTAGTTTCTGGATCTGAAATCTGAATTCCAAACAGCCAAAATAAAAACTTTCAGAATAAATATTTACAATTTTGCTGCTGTTGATGTTAATCTTGTGTAAATATCTCTAATCTGAAAAACAAATTAGTGAGAAAGAGACTGTAATTATAGAATTTATGAGCTGTAGTTGTGAAAAGTCAGAACAGTGGGTTTGAGATAAAGAAAGATGGACTTCCTGTCTTGTTTCTTGTAGATGAGTCCGAACAGGGAGGCGCAGTTACCTTCTAATAAAGGCTTGTCGTACCGTGTTTATCTGTTTCCTTTGCTGCGCTCTAATCAGTCCTTCTTTGTCTGCAAGTTGTGCAATTTTATTACTGTTTTTACAAGACTTGTTTCAATAGGAAGGGGATCCATAAAACCCCTGAAAGTTTTATTTAAACTGACTGTTTGGAGTTTGCCAGTTGTGGTGTGAGGACTGAACGTAAGAAGCATCCAAGAATTCCTGAATAGGTTTAAGATAATAATGCTGGAGTTTTCAAACCCCCACAGCTGCTTTGTAACACACACAATCGAAAGTAAATGCAAGAAGAAGAAAAAAAAGAATGCTCTGCTTATAAAAACAGTATCATTTTCACACCCTGACTGTGAAAAGTTTTATTTATTTTTGGCCTGGGTCTCTGAAATTTTCCACATGGTGCAATGAGGCCAAAATTGATTTTTGCATTTGTACATTTTCTTTGAACTCTCAGCTCAGAAGTGACAGATCAGCGATTCAGACGAGCACTCAGTCATCTGGGTCGCTCTCAAGTAAAACGAGCTAGAAGATTTTATCATTCAGAGCACAGCACCAGAGAAGTTGGGTGAAAGGCGAACTGTTCCCATGGGCCTTTGGTTTGTCAAGTTCAGTCAGTTCGAAACCTAAAACCACTCAGTGTTACAAGTTTTATATCACAGAAAGACTTCTGCACCCACCCAGCAACACCAACACACACTGACACATTTGGACAAACACAAAGACTTTTCTACGTCTCACAGCACAATATGGCCAGAAACAGCAAATTATTTTAAATAGGCCAATTGGATCTTTTTTATAAGTCCCAAAGTTTGAGTGTTGTGAACATATAGGAAACTTACACCACAGAACATCCCCCATGTTTCTGTATTTGACAAATATTGAAGCTCCATGCTTGTTTGGCCAAATCGACTTATATAAAGTTTATAAAAACTAATCCTGTAGAAAGAAAGCAAACAATGTCATTGAAAACATCTACGATCCTGAATGGTTTGTGAGTGAAAACGTCCAATAGAAAACGTCGGCGCTATTTCAGCCAGTTTTACCGTGCAGTTGTGTTCCAGCACTTTCAGCTCACATGCTGCTCAGATGTACGTTGTGCAACATTTTTACTATAATCTGTTTTCCAGCACAATCTCCTGAGAGGGATCTCTGTCAGAAAACAAACATCTCGGTTTGAAACGAGACCCCTAATTCAACTTCTGCTTGTGCGTTTTACGTTCCTCTGGATTTTCTCCCACTTCATTCCATCGCTCCCTGCTATCCCTTGTCTTTTTCCACTACGTTCTTCTCCTTTTTAGACTCCTTCCCTCCTGTGAGAGGCTGAAGTCTGGTTGTTCAGGTACACCCAGGGCCAGCGTGTCTTGTTACAGCAATCCCAGCTCTCTGATAAAGCTGTGCATTGTGAGGGATAATCCCACAGAGACAATCAAGCTTTTTAAAATTATATCCTGTCTTGTGATATTTCTGCAGCCACAAACATTTAAAAAGCATGTTTGAGGCTACATAAAAGCACGCAACTCTATTCACAAACACCTGTTCAGGTACACTAACAAGGACATTTGCAAGCTCTGGCATGTGGCAAACGTTTAATGGACGCCTGAGAAAGTATGCAGGTGCTTCAATTCAAAACACCAATATGATTGATTTTGTTTATGAGCTGTGCATGCTTTGTGTGTACATGTTTTCTCTGTTTTGTTACGGGAGTTTCAGGGGACAAGAGTTCATTGCTGCAGGGAAGTGCAACAGTAATCTGTAAGTGTCAGGTAAGTATGTCATATCATTGTTTTCTTAAGGCAGTCCTGCTTTTCACACTCGACTGATTTCTATTTTTAATCAAACCCAATCTCATGTTATTATCTGCAGTGAATCAGGGGGACGATCGCCTAAAAAAAGAAAAGAAAGAAAACAAATAGCGGCATTGCAGCTTGTTGAAGGTAAAGCTGCTTTAACACGTTTTTAATAAAAACCAGTGTCATTAGGTCATTTCCACATTTATTCTGTGTAATGGCGTGGAAAACACACGGGTGAAATTGTCGACGTTTTCAGTGGAAGTGACCGTTTTAAGTGATAGTGGGACTTCCAAATCCAGTGGAGCTGTTAATAGGGTTATTAGTTCCACTTGTGATAATCCTGTTGGTAAAAGTCAAAATATCACCTTTGTCCAAGACTTTAATTTGTACTGTCGATTAGCAAATAGTTCAGCCACGTAAGATTTTCCCCTTTTTTTTTTATAGTTTTCTGAAGGTTCTTGGCAGTTCTGCACAGCTGCTGTGTGTCTAGACAGGCAGATAGTTCTGTGGTTTCCATCATTCCTCATCTTCCAACAGGTTTCGCTTCCTGACTTTTTCCACTGTCGTCATCATCTGTCAACAAAGCCAATGAAACGGGGGGACGCACAATTAAAGGGCAGGACTGTAGCTGTCCCGCGAACATTGTTGTGTAAATACAGCCCCGTGACATAATCAAAGCTCGAGGTATTTGCTGTTTTAAAAACAAATAAAAAGACACGCAATACAAAAGGAAAGTATGAGGCGAATGCATAATGAGCCACAAGTGTTGTTAAATGGAATACCTGCAGAATTTAAAGTCCCCAGTTTACCAATTATGCGCAGGTTTCTGTGGTATGTGATGTTAATCGGGCATTATTACACAAATCAATTACTGATTCGTAAGAAGCAATAAGAGGGATGTTGTGAGTTACCTGCTGTGTGCAGACTCATTAAACTGCAGGCTCATTAAACAGATAAAAACATGTACAGTACGTGTTCGTGTGGAGTGCAGGAAAATGAAGCCTTTAATAAAATAATACTCATTTTGATGGGTAACAACAAACGTTTATTATGGGCTGTCTGTGTAGATGTTCTATTTGTGACGCGTCGCTCCCTCGTGTTTTCTTTGTTTACTCGTGTTTGTGACACAAATTCACATCACCGCATGATGTCAGATCAGAGCAAGGGCATAATGACAACAATCATTTAACTATTTTTATCTATTTATAATGAGAACAACCACATTGTTTTAAAGCAACTATAGCAGAAAAACATTTATTGTTTTTTAGCTGAACAGATAATCAGTGTGTACATTTGAAGGGGGTGTCGTGTCTCTGTTCTTTTACCATCACATGTGAAAGTGTGTTGGAACAGGTTCAGCTTGTTGACCTTGAATCTTCATCTTATGTTTTGTTTTGTTTTCTCTGCGGTTGTCTGAGACGAGCCACAAGTCCTGGCTCATGTTTTTATTCTAATTAATCTTGTTTTTTGTATTCCAGATATGATTTGCAGCGAGTTATGTAAGAGTTTACGCTGAACATCTCTCATTATTTTGACTGCACAACAAAAACAAAATGGTTCTGTATCTTTACTGTTATCTCTTGTTCAGTTCTTGATAAAAAAAAAAAAAAGCTGTTTTATTGGAGATTTTTGTGTCAAAGTCCAACACAATTTTTACCATATGAGTCACAGCTTTTCCTGTCAGTTTTATAGTTCCTGGAAGGGACGTTTCATTGTGTTTATTTCTGGTTTGTTTTATGGTTTGGAGGAAGAAAGAGAGCAAGTCGGCTGGCTGAGGACATCGTGTAAAAAAAGATGCAGGTAACTAAGCCGTTTTTCATGACACCAAAATAAACATGTTGTGATGTCACATCTTATCAGGTAACATTTGTTATCTAAACATCCTTCTCCTTCCAAAGACAACAGTGCCAAACTAATAATGTATCCACTGTGAAAATGTTTTACTCCAAGTTTTTTCTATTATCAGTTGTGTTAGAGGGGTTATTATTGTGTCACCTACTTAGTTTGTTTGTGTTTGTGCCAGATGGGAAACTCTGCTCCTGATGACTCTGGACCAGGAACTCCCACAGAGGAAGTGTCGACCCGTGGAAAAATGAAGTAGGCAGGATGCTGTCCCAGAGATTCTAGAAGCAGTTACAAACTGTAGATCCAAATATAGACGGCGTTATGGATGGGTGAATGACAACTTCCAACTATCTCACATGTTAAGTGTGTTTTTGCTTAAGTAGCGGTCGTTAAATGTGACTTTAAAGGCAAAATGATGTGTGTATTCTGCAGATAGGCAACCCTAAGATGTAACATTTGCATATTTTCACCAGAGTAAAGTTTGGTCATGCCTACCGGTTTGTTTCCAAAAGTTTAGAAAAAAATGACTGTGTTCAAACATTAGATGTTCCTCTCTGTTCTGGGCCGATAAAGGGAGTAATGGGCGATTTTTCTCTTGAAGAACTGCATGCAAATGTGTGGCGAAGTTCCCATTTTAATCACCTGTCAGCTCTTTGTGGCTCTGCTTTGGCTGTGATTTTTTTAGTTTACCCATTGAGTCCACACATCCTAATCCCCAAAGAGCAGAGAGAAGAACAAGAAGTGAAGAAAACACAGTTTTCTTTCAGCAAAATCATACTTCACAGGCTCATTTTAGGACACAATGTGCACACAAGAAGTCCTAATGGCTACAGTTAGTGCTCTTTATGACTGTCATTACTATAGGAGATTTAAAAATATGCAAAGCAGCGAAGCAGGGGAAGCAGCCTGAACTTGAGCACGCTAAAGAAGCCATTAATCCTTCTTAATTCTATTAAGAATTGGACTATAGCTGGAAAGGAGGCAGGCACAGTTCCAGTGACTAAATCTCCAATGCCTGGAAGACATAAAGTAAAAGCTCTTACTTTACTGAGGGTATGAGAAGGGAAATGTGTTCCCACTTTACAGATGAATCTGTTTGTAACATCTAACAAAGAGTTGTAGAATGATAAACGTTTTATATGTTGCAAGAGCTTTCCATCACTTCCGTCAGGAGCAAGGTTTGGGAACAGGAACTTAGACGTTCTGCAAATTCCTTAATGATGCTATCATCATCAGAGAAAAAAAACTAAAACGTAAAACTCAGGTGCCCTTTCTTTCATCCGACTACGTGCCTTCTGCAGCAGATTTATCTGTGTAGACTTCATCAGGTCCGTTATTTTTGCATCTGTACAGCTTTACAAAGTTTAAATCTTATCAAGAAATTCCCCAAAGTTACTGGAAGAGGGAAAGAGGAGCTTCGATTTTTTTTTTTTTCATCAGCTAAGTGTGCAGAAGTAAATGGCTTTTACCTGTTGAGATTAGAGTTCAACTAACACCTCCCTGTTCTAAATGACCACCGCACTGGGCCACTGCTCCCTCTGTGTGCACAATCACAGCAGAGTAAATACAGAAGCCCTTCTGACTCGACCTCAGTGTTCTTAACAGGGAGAATCTGCCCCTGCTCGTTGACTCTCATTCGTTTTGACTCGGCCCACAGAGTTAGTGAGGGTAAACAAGATGTTTGACAGGGTGTGTGTGTGTGTGTGTGTGAGCAGTAAAACTTTCACCTCACTCATCTCGTGCACACACACCTAAACACAAAACAATAACAAGTCGAGAGGCGGACACAGAACGACAGGAACCTGTCACACAAGCACGGGCACATACACTGGAACGAAACGTCTCCTTAGTTACAATAATATGAAGGAAAACAACACTAAGATTACATTACTTCTCATTTTGACACCCAATACCCCACGCTCATTACAGTCCCCTCCCATCTGTTCTGCCAACTGCTCTAGGACCCTTTGCCTTCCATACTGGACCACCTTTCCTGCCTTGGTTTACAGTTACACACACACTCAGCCAACCAAAGCCCTCCTTCCTTCTTTTGGCTCATTTTGTCTGATCTGGGCTGCTTTTTATTCTCCCCCCATTAGGCCTGGAAGTGGACTGGAGAGAAGGGAAAGAAAAGAAGACATGAAAGAAAATGCCTCAGAAGTCCCAACCTGTATCAGGCTAAACATCTCCATGGTAGCGGGACCCCCCCGCCCCCCTCAGAACAGCCCATCATGCTCCACTGCACTTGAACAGAAAAATGGCAGTGTGAGGAGGAGTGTGAAGGAAGGAGAGAGAAATCAGATGAAGGAAACTCAACCAATGCTGAAGTGCAAGTCTCCACTACGCAGCGTGTTGAAACCACTTATGGTGACAGTTTTGTTGTTTTTGTTTAGGCTTCAGCTCCTCAAACTGTCCGGTATCTGGAAAGGCTATTTACTACCTGGTGAATGTATGTATGTGGAAAAAAATGCTACAAAACTCAATTTACAAATAAAGTTTTGAGGACAAAAACAAGATTTCACTAAAAACAGAAGTGAAAATAAAAATAGACATTTAGAAAACAACTTATTAAGTTATTGTTTTGTAAAATTAGTTTTCGGTTGATTTGAGTTTTATGTTACTTTTTATGTAATGTAGTTTATGAAGTGGCAAGATTTCTTTAAAACATTGTCTAATTGTTAGTATTTTGGTAAATAAGAGGTGTGAATTTTTAATTATTGCATTCTACTTAATACTGTGCACTGTTTTATTGAAATATCTGAAAGAACATCCCTTTTCAGACTGCTGTAAGTGAAAATAAGAGTGATGGAGAAGTCAGAAGCATTTAACATTCACTTTAATGGTTTGGTTGTTTGAGTACAGTGGTTATTTCTGCCTTGCAGGCATTCACAGACAAAACAAACAAATAATTACTGGAAACACAAAAAAATATAGCTTCTGATAATATTTGTGGCTCAATCTAGTTGTTACAACAAGTACAAAATCATCTTTTTGCACCTGTAAACACACTAATGCAAACATGAAAAATCTGTCCAATATTTTGAACTAATACTTTTAAATTCTGTGTGGTTCATATAACTATTTACATACAGTTTGAGAAAAAAATATACTTTCACAAAAGATACAAAGTATGAGTCTGAAATTAACAGAAAGTAAAACACTGATTATTTAAATGTGATACAATACATAATATTGATTAAAATGAGAAAGTTCCATTATCTACGTTCAAGTGCTATTAATCATGATGCACAGGAGGGCAGCTGGGTTGCAGGCAAACGTCTCCTGCCTTAGTGGCATAAATCAAGGTGCAGCTCAGAGATTGGAGTCCAGGGGCAAAAGTCAGAGGTTACAAAATTCAGTCAAACCTCCACCTCTGAGAAAAGTGGTTAGTACAGAAAAATGGAAGAGTAGAAGAAGGGAAATTATCAGGTCAGATTCCTTCCACTCACTACCCCAGTTACACAAAAAAATGATAACATTGTACTAACACAAATACTGACTTTTTATTCCCTCTGCTTACACACAAGTCATAGTCAACGCAACGCAGGGCAGTCTGATTAGAACTGAGGCTCTGGAGGTAAAGATCGTTAAAAGCTGAAGCAAGCGCTGGTTCTGTTGATTTCTTTACAGCCGCGTTTCGTTTCCAGCTGCTGGTTGATGCTTTCCAAACTGATCAGGGGGTCAAAAGGAAATTTAACACCAATGAGTGATCAGATGCTAAACTGAATGCCTCCACACCAGGGGGAAACTTTCTACATTAGCAGCTTATAAAAAACATCTTGAAAGTGGTTTTGTTGTTCTTGTAATTCATGTAAAACATATATGAAACAATACTCTTTATTTATATTCACTTGGAAGGTTCTCTGTATGTGCTCTCTGAGTTTCACATGTAAAAAAACTGGGGATGTCCCAGGTTTATTTGTTTTTGTTGTTTTCTGTTGAAGTTGTAAGAAGGACATCCTCCAATGAATACAATAAATAAATGCAGGATAGAATGCATTCATTAGATTGTACTCTTTCATCAAATCCTTCTCTCATAACGAATCCTTTCCTTACATACTAGAGTTTCTGTGTTATTCCCCCTTGTATTCCCGTCCATCTCGTCTTCTGATTTGTCAAACGATTGCTTGCGCCCGCTAACAAACGGTTTGCTGACTGGACAGAGGACTCTCCAGGGACATGCTCGTGGGGGACAGGTCTGGTCGGGCGCGGGGCTTAAACATGGAGGAGATAAAAAAAGCCTGCAGGCACAGACACAAAGCTTGTCAGGAAATACACGCAGACCACACACGCTGTCAGTCAGTCGCTGTTCATAAACACCAAGAGTGAGCAGACTATTGTATAAGTGAACAAATCCTATAAAGACAAAGATTACAGTTATTTACAACTATTTAGACAACTTTGGACATACCACCCAATATGCAGTTAGGCCCCCTTGGATGAAGCCGGTGAGGACATCAGAGGGGTGGTGACGGTATTCAGAGATACGACTCAGGCCGGTGTAGATCGCCAGTATCACTAAGAGGAACTGCACTAGCGGACGCACTAACCGAGCTCCTCGCCACAGTAGCCTAGCCTGCAGGTAGAACTGAGAAAATGAAAACAAATATTAATATTCTGTCTATAAGCCATTGATACATACATGTAGATGTTTGTGTGTTAATGTACGCCCCTCGAACATAAAGCTGTCATTACGTTTAATGACTGATGTTCTGTAATCTCAGGCGCTTTCACTGATATATGGGAATTTATTCAGTCTGAATCCAGAAAGAAAAACAGAGAGATTTCCCACCTTCTTCGATTCATCACATCGGAGTTTCAGTCTAAAATTAAAATTGGTGGTTTCCAAAACAAAATGAGGTCACGGAGTGATCGTGATGCTGATTAAAGCATGATTTTACAAAGTGGTTGGAGGTTTGTCTGGGAGCCGGTGGGGAGCACATGGCCTACATTCCTGCGGGAA
Source organism: Millerichthys robustus (assembly GCA_034783495.1). NCBI lineage: Eukaryota > Metazoa > Chordata > Actinopteri > Cyprinodontiformes > Rivulidae > Millerichthys > Millerichthys robustus. Next base: position 6,055,551 of record JAVKLF010000021.1, read on the forward strand.
AACCGACTCTCACCGGGTTTATCGCCACTTCTCGTATCTGAGCCACAAGCAGGTGTTGTTCCTCCTGCTTCACACACTAGTAGCTGGCTGTGATCCGGGTGGCATGTACCTACAGGTCTGACACATTCTCTCTGTGTCGTCTACAAACCTAGAAAGATATTAGCTTGCAGCAAGTGTGTGTGTTTGTGAATGGACAGTGTCTGTCTGTGTGTGTGTGTGTGGGGGGGATTTGTATGTTGTATTGTAAGAAAAACTGAAAAAAGAGGGATTACTTTGGATTTCTCAAAACAATCTCTGTTCTCTTTCTCCTTATTTTTCTAATTCAGTACCACTGAACTGACTGGACTGGAGGGGGGGTTTTTTTGTTTGTTTTGTTTTGTTTTTTGGCTAATATTTTTTATTTCATTATATTTCTAAAGGAAGTTCTGTTTCAGCTGTAGATGAAATATTTGGGTCACCTAAAAATCCATCAGAAGGAATGTGAACAATCCACAAAGCTTTTGTCTCCCTCCAACTGTCACTTTTCTGCCACAGTGCAGCCATGACAACTGGGCAGTACATTAATAGAGAGCGATGAAGAGATTGTGTGTGTGTGTGTGTGTGTGTGGATGTTGGGGGGGGATCAAGAGGGTGTCTGTTGCTGAAAGAAGCCTGTCGATCTCTCAGCAGGCATATTCAGCCCTCCACCCCCTCCTCTAAATGAGACTCACAACAAGGCCTCCTCTGTTTGTGGAGTCTCTTCATCTATTCATGCTCCCGGTGGAAAACAGTCTCCCTCATTCTCTACCAGCTGCTCCTCCTGTCCCCCCACCCTCCCTGCCCCATCTTTGTGTCTCAGCAGCCCTTACGGTTTAGTCAGGAGGCCTGTTGGGAAATGCTGCTCCCAAATACCGTCTCCTTCCCAATTAAGAGTGAAAGTATTTAACAGCACATCTTGCTGCATGTTTAACTAGTTTAGACAACAGTTGCACACGAGCTTCTCCAGCCTTAAGAGACTAGTACTGTGTTTAATGACAAAAAATAAAGATCGAGCTGCTTTGTGTCTAAACGTTTAGCACCAGGCGCAGTAGCTACACCACATGGGCTGAAGTGAAAGTGAAGGTCACTTTCCTGATGTGAGAGTGATTGTACATAACTTACCGCCAAATAGAGCATGGTGTACATTGCAAAGGAAGCATGGCCGGAAAAAAAGGACTTCCTGAAAGAGAAGATCAATAAAAAAAAGAGCGAAGTTACATATTAACCATCTGAGTTTACCGACCGTACACCACACCCTCTGTAAACACAGAATCAGTGAGTAAAAGCACACAAGCCACACACCTCGCCTCCTCCACCAGCTTCAGGTCGGGCTGCCTGCAGGTGACCTGTGAGACGTAGCTGCCCAGGGTGCAGTTAATAGATGCATAGGTGATGTTGCACACAGAGAGGAAGTTCGGTCGCAGACGACCCACGCTCAGCTTGGCCATATTCGTGAGAGACTGACACACAGAGCAACCAAACAGGAAGCTTCCTAGTTCCTTGTACAGGCACGACACATAGCGGTTTTGGACAAAAGCACGTGAGCGAACTCCTTGAAAACGCACACGGTAGCATTCACCTAATGCAATCTGAAAAACAAAATAGGGAAATGGATCAACTGAAGCATACTAAAGCATATTAAACTCTGACAGTTTTAGTGCTGTTAAATACATCTGGCCTTACTGTTAAACCTGTGATGGCGATGCCTCCAGCAGTGAGCAAGGTGTCAGGGAAAGCCTCCCGCTCCTCATAGGGATAGGTGATGGTGGTGTCACCACAGAAAAAGCCTCGCATATACGGAGTCACTGTCTTCAATTCACACGCAAAAAATGGAATGGAGGCTGTTAAGAATAAGGGAAATAAGGAAGAGGGAAAAGGAAAGGGGGTAAAAAAAACAAAAGATTGACTTGATGAATGCCTGAGATGTGATTTGCAAAACAACAATCACAGAGAGACAGGGTAGGATCCAGAGACACTGAAGCTGTTGGGAACATATAAAGGCAGCTTTCTCCTGACTCACATGAGAATTCATGAGATGTAATCTAATAAGACCTACTGCAATATCATGTGTCACTCATTTGGGAACATGATCTGCAAAAATCTCCGGATCAGATGTTCTGATCACAGCTGTGTCAATTAGAAGAGCAGGAAGTAGGAGAAGTGTTGACGAACAGAAATATAAAGACAGATGTGATAGATGACATGAAGGTGAAAACTTAATAAAAGTGGGAAAAATACAAGAGGAAAAAGAAAACATATATTAGACAGGTAAAAAGAGGCTCAGCTGGTCAAACAAACCAGAATTGTTTGATTTCAGACTTATTTACTGTTGTCCGCTCTACATTTCCTGGCTGGTTACTGATTATAAGAGCTCTGTACCAGAAACAAAAACCATCAAGGTCTGGTTCACTTAAGCAAACAAACCTCATGGCCTGATGGTGAAAGTTCATTGGCTACAAGTTGTGGGATACTTTAGTGCGTGTGGTGGTGG
>JAVKLF010000021.1:6072102-6085602 GCA_034783495.1 Millerichthys robustus
CTTATCGTAAACATGGACGTGAATAATTCATTTAGTTTTCATGTAATTTTTCGAGTTTTGTTCCTCGTTTTGTGAGTGCGTGTGTTTGTGTGATTTGTGGTGAGTAAGAGAAAAAAGGGGCAGCCCCCCAAACTCAGACACAATCTGGACCTGCTGTGTCTGCTTTCACATAAAAACGGGGAAAGAACCACTTGGACTGGTCTTTTGTCGCGCAGATGCTGCTTTGCACCACAACAGTCGCAAACATTAGAACATCCTCGTTGTGTTACGCACTGAGCTCAGGAAGCGAGCACTCCCCGCTCGGCTGCACAGCAGAGGAAACTCAGGACTTGTACAGCCGTCATTTCTTCACGTCTGTCTTCCTGCGCTCCTCAGACTCAGAGCTCTCTGAACTCTGCCATGGGACGGACGATGCCGCAGCGGAGCCTGCATCCCCTGGTCTACATCCTGTTGATGTGGCTCACCATCATTTCCATAGTCCAAATTGTGTTCATGGCCTTTTTCTTCACTTTGGGACAAAACAGCAAGGTGAGACTCCTCGAAGTAGCTTCATAATCAAAGTTACAGTCCAGCCTGTTCAAATTTAGAGCAACAAGTCTTGTCAACTTGAGCGTCAGGTTTGTTACATTTGGATGAGTTAACATGCAAATACGGACAGTCAGACACTAAAACACACGAGCAGTGTTTCTGTTGTTTCATGTGGTTTCCACAGTAGTTCAGCTGGTGACAAAGACACCTGTGCATGAGGCCTGCATCTATGGTTACTGACTCCCCAGCATGATTCCCATGTAGTGAAAGCTTTTTCATATTTGTTCCTCTGAGATCAGTGTGTTTCCTGGAGATGACACAAAACCAAACAGAGGTGTTGTGTGGTGAGGCAGTCAGTGTTTTAGAGTTTAACTTTTACAGGAGAATGTTGTTAAAAAACTCACTGACAAGTGGATATTTTATAGCATTTAAAGGATCTTATGTCTTTAAAGTTAGTAAAACACTCATTTTGAGACATTTTTCTCAGGTTTCTTCCACGACTTGGTTTTATATTTTACGGCTCTGTTTCTAATTCCAGTCTTCAAGCCGCAGCGCCGAGGAAGCAGGAGGAACCAATGGTCCCCTGGTTGACATTACTTCGGTAAGATAAGCTCAGTTTCAGAGTGTGTGCCTTAATAGTCTCACAGCATTCAGCATTTTACTTCTTGATCTATGATTCCAGTTTTGTGTCGACGTAAATCCAATAGTTCAACTTGAAGTTCTTTCCACTTCTTTTTGAGCTACTTATGTCACTCTAACCACTGTCTTGGAGGAAGCACAGTGACGTCATTGCCACATTCGGGGAAATGCCACTAAACTAAACTGTTTTTTTCTTCATTTTCTCTCTCAAGAGAACACAAAGTCTATTCTGTTCAGGCAGTATAGTTTGATCATCAAGTTAATACATCTTATGTTCCTGCTGTTGGTGACAACACATCAAGTGTTATTATTTCAAGAGCAATCAGTCCTGTCTCCTTTTTACAGCCCATCACCGGTGCAAAGACCATCTCTGGACACGGCACGGTGCTCAACTACAAGGCCCAAGAAGGTGAAACTTTCCTGCTGTTGCCTCAGTTTCCCCATGAGCCAGATTGTTGGAATCAGCATTAATGTGCTGACATGGCAACCACAACCACAATAATAACAATAATATTAATTAATTATCATTTTAAAAACTGCATTGGAATTTTTTAAATATTCTTTTTGATTCATAAATGTTGCTGCTGCAGCAGGTGTGACATTCTGCAGTATTTAAAGACTGATTAGGAAATGCAGTTTCACAACTAACCCTTTTTTTTTTTCTTCAGCAGTAATCGAAAATAACGCCATATCCTGGATTGCATTAAATCCAGCACCAAACCTGGTTTCAGAGGATGGCGAGCAACTTAAGATCATAAAGGACGGATACTATTTCCTGAGCCTTCGGGTGACATTTGAAGACGCACCAGCCTCTCCGAGCTCGGAGCAGACGGTGAAGCTGATGTTTGGAGGCAAGCCTCTGCTGGAGGGATGGATCGACAGGAATACTAACAGCTCGGGGCAGCTCAGTAAAATAAAAAAACTGTCTGGTGGAGAGAAACTGCAGGTCATCATCGACCCACCACAAAGCTATCTGAAAACCAATGAATCTTTAACCTACCTGGACATCATCTTTATGCCGTAATTCTAAAGTTGTCTTTATGACATCATAGTTCCCATCAAACAGGTGCCCTGCGATGATCCAGGGACCTGGTCCGCCAACCCCCCTCCTCACCAATCCTGCTCTGACAAGAAGATGGTTTAGGATTTATTGTTTGCTCGGAACACAAGAGATTTGAACTTTTTCTTTCTTTTTGGACAATTGGTTCAGCAGACCATTAAACCATCTTATTTCAGTCAGAAAGTGGAGAGAAACAGAGTCAAAAACTCTTTAAATATCAAATTGTTAAGCTCAATAATGGAAGCACCAAGTCCAGAACTCCTCTGAGGATGAGGTCATCACTACAAATCTGTTTCTCAGTTGTTATGTTAAACAAAAAAGGTTATTTCTTTAATCCAGTAAAGTAGGTGTTTAAAAACTCACAACTTTTGTTCGATTGTTTAAGTTTTATTTCTTTTGATAATTTATTGCAGTAAAAACAAGTCAATTGCAAGATTTTTTTATTATAAAGGGCCAATGATTTTGGCACAAAAACAAAAACATTCCTTTCAATTTTTGATTTATTTGCACTGATTCTTTTTTGTCAAATGTCGATTCCTTTATTTTGTATGCTCAAGTGTATGAATTTCAATATTTATCTTGTATTTATTTATTATTTTGGACCCATCAGCGCAGAGACTGTCCAGTAAAACTCCACCAACAGCTAACCTTTGATGAATGTATGACATTATGTGTCAAAGTCTCTGCATATTTGAGATATTTCACGGAAATGTTTCTTTTCCATCGTGTATTGCAAGAATGTCACCAGAGAACCAGTTTATTTTTGCCACGGTTTTGTGAAGAAATCCAACTTGTATTACACATTTTGATCCAGGAAAGTTTTCTGTGTAAGGAGACACTTAAAGAATTTATTGTATTTTCTTGTTTGATCGCTGAAAATCAGTTACTTTTGAGTTTTAAAAAAGATTTGCTCTGAAAACGTTTTAAATTGTTTCTGTTTTTAGAGAGTTGTCTACTTTGACGCAACTACTGACATGAAAAATGTACAAATGTCCTAATAAAACATTTTATTTCTGTACAAAAGTGTGACTGTGGTGCTGAATGTAAACACAACAAAGTGTGTAACCGTGAGTCACTGTCGAGACCCCGAGTGTAAAGTGAAAGTGAGAGAATATAGGTTAATAGTGGGATGCCACAGAATCACTAATAGGAAGTCGTAGCGGGACCCTCCCCATCGTGTGCTGTCGAGGAAAGTGTCGTCCAAACAAAGCAACAAAACGTGTCCCGCTTCTGAAAACATCTTATCTGCTGACCCACATCACCAAGTTCAAGTCAACAGAAGAAAAGGTCACTGGAACACAAAGTTAGTCATCAGAGCCAAGAGAACCAGTTTCCAAGTTGCAGAATGTTTATCTGAAAAACCTTTTTCTTTTTCAAATCCTCAGCCACAGAATCCCATATCTCTCACTTTCTTAGCTGCTGCCACCGCAGCTTTCAGTGTGAGCTCACTCTTACTTTCCACAGCTGATGTCAAACCTGCTTCTCTTTACACACACACACACACACACACACACACACACACACACACAGATATATGCCCGTGTTACCACAATATCTCATCAACCACTGGACAACTTCATTAAAACTTTCAGAAAGTAATTGGATGTACATCAAAGTGATTTTAAAAATGGCCGCCGCAGTCAAAAAGACTAAACTTTGTCCATTTTACACATAATGTATTAAGCTAGAATTTGGTGTTGTGGTTGCTGAGACTGATCCTTAAATCATATTCTGAGGGCTTTAAAGTTTTTTCCACTAACTATTTGGAGTCAACTTTGTCTGTTAGCGAGATATCTCAGCTACAACTGGACAAATTATAATGAAGTCCTCACAGAATGGTCATTAGCTGCACCCAAACAACCTTTTAACCTTTGGGGTTAACCCAGTTAAAGACAGCTGCTGCTGCCAACTGACCCTGGAAAATGAAAACAGATAGCACCATTTAAGTTAAACTTACAGACACTGGGGTCAAATTGGATGTGGTTGTAGCTCAGAGTCGTCACGTAATGTTAATTTCAAGAATTCGACCGAAACGAGCTACAACGAGCCCAAACACAAGGGGACAGCATTTAGCTGTGGACCACTTTCAGGCACAGCACACAATCTGAACGCAAGAAAAGAAGAAAGTAAAACTATAAGCGTTTTGTTTTAAAGGGAACCTGAGCGATGACACAAGCAGGTTTTATGGACGGAAAATACAGGCTTCAGTTATTGAAGCGTGTTTCTGATAGCAGACCGTCTTCCCACACCACTTCTCCGTAACAGTCACATTAGGGTTGGGGTTTAATGATGAGATGCTGTGAATCCCAACCGCACCACTGATACGTCTTCCCCTCCTTTGTGAAAAACCGTCTGCACACCTCCCATGTCAACCAGCACTGGAACATGATGAGTCATGCATTCATTCAAAACTCATTCAAAGAGAAAGAGAGAAACGTATGAGCAAAAATATAAAAATATAAACCCAAATATATGCTCGAGGGGAAAATGAATATAAGGTTCACAGCCACCTCCAAACACGCTCCCTTACACACTTTCACAGCTCCTGTGACAGGACGTGTTGCTCTCCAAGGCTTGGGTTGGAAAGTGAGTCAGGCATTCAGCTGCCGACAAACCCCCTCCCCTCCCCTCCCCTCCAGCGGCCCCCATCACCACTTCCTCCTCAGTTTACAAGTATACAACACCGTGGGTGTTTTCAAAAGTGGCTTCTGCGAACAGTCCCCTATGAAGGGAAAGCGCAGCAATGAATGTGTGAGAGATGCAAAGAGAAAAGAAGAAGAAAAAAAAAGGCTTCAAAGAGCCATGAGGCTGGTTGTATGCACAGGCCATGTCAGCACTTGTCATCGAGTCGAAACCGATTTCGTGACATTAGAACAAATGGAAAAACCTAGAGCAGCATGGGTAGATGATAAAACCTGGAACCTGTGCTCTCTGCAAACCATGAAATTAACTTTCAGATTTCACTGCTGCACCACGACATCACTTGTGTTTTTTTATTTTTTATATATACCACAGTTTTATAATCCTGAGGCCGCAGGTTCAAGCCCAGGTTGGGTCAGACAGGATATCTGGTGTAAAACAAACAGCCTTCTAAGCTGAAAGAAAAACTATAGCTGTAAGGTCACAATATATTTAACCAGTCTATAATTGGACAGCTTTCTGTCAGCATAGTCAGACAAAAACAGGTACCAACTGGCAGTCGTGTGGCTGGAGAGCGTGGGTGGGTTTTACTGAGACCACTACAACTTCAGCACAGCCTCGCCTGATTCAACAGGAAATGAATTCATTTGACGCACAAAACCTAAAAGATGAGACTTTAGTAAACACAAACTAAGCTTGCAGGTCATAAAATGTTTATTGCAGAACATTTTTGCATAAATGCAGCAAAATGATAAACAAAAAAACAATAACAACAATACAGTTATATCTGGATAGAATAAATAATGCTGAACCAGTAAAAACATGAAAAAAACAAAGTCACAATCTGTCTTTTTTTTTATTTCTGCGTAAATGAATTTGAATTTTTCACAAAGGTCATCGAAAACGGCAAAACCTGTCTGTATTTGTTTACTTTGATTTAACGTAGATTTAAAAAGTGAGCCTAACTTATAGAGTTTTCACAGACATACAGAAAGCCACCACAAGGTCCAAAGTGCAGGGAGCGTTTCACACGTGTCACTTTGAAGTTTTTTATAACAAACAGAAAAAATCCCTGAGAAAAGTCCGGCAGTCTGTTTCACACAGGGAGAGGACAGGTTCAGACATGCATTTTCATGAAACAATCATTGTCTCATTATAACTAAACTTGTTTTGTTACAGGAACCGTTTTTATTTAGTCAAAACTTGAATATAAAAACTAGGAACAGCCATACTGGTTATTAATTCTAATGCAATTATCTCATAATGATGAGTTAATTGTCTTTGATTTGATTTGCTATTTTGAGATGATTTGATGATTAAAGTGCAAAAATAAGGGTCTCGACACGATTGGACTCACGGAGAATCTGAAACAAAGACGTCTACTTCGATGTTCCTGGATGTGGCTTCTTCACCTCAGAATAGTTGTCCTGATTTCTGATGAAGAAGAACCTCTATCGTTGCGGTAACAGTCATTTTGAAATGATTTTGGCTTCTCATAAAAATCTAGGCCAAAATATCTAACCTCCTGATGAGATAACGAGCCAGCTAAACGCGTAGGTTTTCTCAAAACTACGAAGAAATGACAACGCTCTAAACATGTCCTCTCTTAGCTTCTGTGCTTTCAGACTAATAGGAAAATATCAATGTGATATTTATAACATATATGCGCCGAAGACATTCTCAAAAGATTTGTGCCGTGCAATTCTTGCTGTGTTGCTTGCGCTTACGTAAACGGCATCATTTTTGTACAAGTGAAACACTCCTCCCAGGAAACTGTTGGACTGCATTTTACCCATTTTTGGAGGAATGTTCCTGGACCGCAGGAGAGTAATGTATCCCCCACTGTACCTTTCTGTCTCTACGTTAATTTCATGGGTAAAGCTTTCACTGCTTAAGGAAAAGAAAACCTTGGAATAGACAAAGTAGTAACCCTCTTTCTGGATGACCAGTGTCCTGTTTTTGTATTCCATCCCATAGAGGATTGGGTCTGCGACCACGCTCCACCCCATGATATGTTTGCCATGAACCGCATCTGCGCCGTCTGAAAAGCAAACAATGTTTTATGTCTTGAATTCGTATTAAAGTAACCATGACAGAAACAAGAATTCTGTTTTTCACCTGTTAAATGTGCAGTTGGTTTGGATGGAAGAAGATCGTCAGTGGGAGGGGTTCCATCATCTGTTTGAAGCATAGTAGGTTTTAATCTAGAAAATCAAACTTTAAATTAGAGGAAAACGTGCCGAGACGTACCTCCGTGATGTTTCGACTTTGTTGCTGAGGGGTCCTACAATGGTGGAGAGAAGACAAACGTAAGCGGTAAAGCTTTGCCCTGTGTGCACGCATGTTGCAGATTACAGATGCAAACAAGCTATGAAAAAAGATGCAAAAGGCCACAATGACATCAAATGTAGTCATTTTCCTGCAAGGTATTGTTTGAACATGGGATGGTGTTCCTTCTGAGCACAAACAAATGGTTGATGAAGACCGTAATAAAAGAAATAAACCATTTCCTCGTCTGCACCGTCTCCTGTTTGCAGCATCTATACCTTTAGTTTCTCAGAAAATAATTTTGCTCCTTTTGACTGTCAAAACCCCCAAGACCTCTGCCCTCACACGTTATCAGGCCTGAGGAAACTGAGTCAGAACACTGGTTGGCAACTTTTCACAATCGTAGCGCATCGTGTTTGTAAGCCGTCGTTCCCAAAGATGTCATCGGAGGCTTTTGTAAACGAGACAGATTTAATGTACTTCTCAGTTTCTGGTCCGCTCGCTTCCCCATTAAGGTGAAGTAATTCAAGCTCAGCAGTTTCTGGACAAAACCTTTTACATGTTTTAGAAAACCAAAAATCTTGGTTTTGCGTCACAAGATAGCTTCTTCTTTTGAAACTCTTTCCTTACGATTCCCAAAACAGAAGAGACAACTGCCGAATCTTTACATCAGGTTTCTACTTTTCTTTTTTTCACATCAAACCTAAAATGCTGTACATTCCAATTTAACGTCTAGCATTACTTAAAGGAACAAAAATCTTCCACCACCGTTCATGTCAGTGTTTTAGACTGAACTCGTCTCGTTGAAAAACGACAGAGTTGTAGCGGTTTTAGTGAAACTTTGAAACATTTTGCACAATCTCACGCAAAATACTGCAAAAGTCACAGGAGGTCAGATGGATGTCAATTTGTGTAAAATTACTGGAGGTACATTCATTTTTGTGTTGGCTAATGTTGATTTGCTGCGGTAGCTTTTTCAGTTGGTTGACTATTGAATACTTTCAGAAAGTTTCATTAAAATCCATCCAGTGTTTCACGATACATTTTGCTAACAGGGTCGATGTTTGCAGTTCTTGCCAACGTTTTGGGAGGGGATCTTGTGCGATGAGTCGGACCTGAAGTATGTGTTGTGACCGCCACTCAACCACCCGATATTCCATTGCAACATCTGTGAAATCGTCTGAGTTATAAACATTTTTAAGTTTTCATGGTCTGTTGGTTGTGGCAGCCATCGACTCGACTCCAAAAATGAATCCTTTGTAGACGTACATCCAAAAATGACTTTCCACAAGTCGAGATAGTTTGGTAACACGTACACACGCAGACACGGGATGAAAACAGAACTGTTCTTCTTTGCCTCTTGGCGGCAGGTGATAAAATATGCAAACAAATGTAAGGATTTTCATTTCTAACTCACATTTAAAACTAAACACACCCAAAGAAATATTTGCATCAAAAAAATGTAAAACGGTTGCTGAGTACATCCCATATTTCAGAGTTGATTTTCTTTATTTTTGCATTAAATACTGAAGTAATATTCAAAATATACTCAAGAATTGTGACAGTGTCTGACAAAAAGTGGAAGATAAAACCGTAGGAATGTAAAAATAAAACCTGAAACTGAAAATAGGTAGTAAAGCTGATTGAGATCAAGTCATGAAAGTAATATTCTGCGGGGTTAGACTTACTTGATTGAAGTAGAGTCGATAAATGAAGCAGGCTTCGATGATCAGGCCACACAAAGCCAGGGCCACCAGCAGGAACAGGAGGGTCTGAGCTGCTCCGGTACGTTGGCCCCCTTTGTTCAGCCGAGGTGGCACTGGAGGCCGTGTCTTATGGGTGTCAACTACATACGCAGAGGGGCGACCACGATCTGCCATTCCCTCTGTGTTGGTTTTCTCTTCGTTTTCTTTGTTTTGTTTTTTTTTAAACCAGAAAATATTTCAGTGTGAAATGATGCTCCAGAGGTCAGGGCTGTCGTTTCGAAGGGACTGCAGAGAACAAGAGGCTGGGGCTGCAGAGAGGTGTAGCACAAAGTAGCACAAATGGGTGGGCTCACTTCTGGTTGGTCCAAGTCGAAATGTTTTATGAGTAGTCAGAAAAAGACAAAAGAGTCTGGAGATGCATCACCCAAGCACCTGTGAAAGCTTACGTAGACTTACAGTTACTGTTCACATCAAAATGAAAGCAGTGATAGGACTTGATCCGCCGGAAACGAGTGAAACCTTCATAAAGAAGACCACAGTGACTGAGTGGAAGACCCGCTTCACACCCTCCTACTGCACTCAAAGAGTAATTTTGAAATAGCTCCGATCACGCTTCCTCTCACGGTGCATTCTCTGTGGCTTCTCTAAAGGGCTAAAAGCAACAACTGCACCTAAAATCAAGCTGGAGATCCTGATTCTATCCATTTGTTACAGCATTAGGTGAAATATTTGTCTCTCTGCTTCTGAGCGGTGACCGAAAAGACTTAAATTCCATTACACATTAAATAATTGGAAAGAAAAGGGTGAAATGTCTGAACTGGGTCATCGGTTTTTTGGAATGTAAACTGGTGACCATAAGCATTCAACAAAAAATGTAACGGTGCCTAAAGATAAAGGTGGTCCGCTCAAACAACGCCACGAGAAAAGTGACATCTTCAGTATATTTTTATATCAGTAGTTTTTTGACTAAACCTTCTAAATTCAGTTCTTTATAAATATTTAGGCTTTGGTTTCTGTGGTGGTTTTGTCATTTACCAACCTTGTACTGTAAATATGATGTAGCTCCCTGTCAGCATTTTTGCTCTCAGGTTTCTAAAGTAAAAAAAGAAAAGGCAGAACAATCTTCTCATTTCGATCCAGCTCGCAATAAAGTCTGGGAGGCAAACAAACCCAACAAATTTAAGATTAGGCTTGAAATTATCACTACGATAACTGCAAAGAGAATTTTAAATCTTGCTAAAACTTGCATTTTAGAAGAAAAATAGGAAAAAGTGCAATTAATGCATTGAATAAACAAATGCAGATTACAGTAAAAAGGCATTGATCTGATCTGGTCCGTACGAGCTTCCTCCGGGGCGGGTGACCGGGCTCAGCCTCAGAGGGAGGAGCTCCACCACTTGGGGGTCCCTGAAGAGGACAGAAACAAACCAGAGAACGAGTGACTAACCTCTGCATCAACGAGCTCTGATCCATTTAACACCAATTAACAGCATCATTAAATTATATTAAATTATATTGCATACTGTACGTACGATCAGCTGAGGTCAGTAAAGCAGTACTCACCCAGGTGGGACACTGTGAGAAGAAATAAGGCCACCCACAAAGAGGAAATTATGTTAGCGTCATATCTGACTGAAACTTGTGTTTCACCGCTGAGCGTGCAGAGAGAAGTTTGTGAAGAGGAAGCCTGAGAGGGACTAAAGACTCAAAATGGAGATCAGGACTGCTGCAGAAGCAGTGGTGTTTGTGAGCACGACTTCTGGTTTTCACATTTTCACACCTGCAGGGACTTTCTGCGAGCGAGGGGAGAGTTCTGATGGCGAGCGGTGCAATATGCAAATACAAGAACAAAGAAGTCTGCTGTTAAATAATAGGACATATGAATAAAACCAGCATGATGAATCGGTGGCTGGCAAGAAGGTCCTGGTGCTGATCCTGGTTCAGACCTGGGGTCTGTCTGTGCAGTTTGCATGTTTTTCTCATGCTTGCATGCATTTTCTCCGGGTACTCCGGTTTCCTCCCACAGACTAAAAACATGAGCGTTGTTGCCTTCAGGCCCAGGCCTCAGTTACATTTTGAATTTATTATCAGACATTTATGAACCAAAACATGTTTTCCTCACCCTTATTACAGATCAAGGCATTATGATGTGCCTACTTAAGGGTCAAAGGTCAAGCATTTATGGTTTCCTGGCCTTGTTTTATTTCTCCCTGGATATTTTCACAGCAATATGCAAATACATAATTGCTTGTGTACGCGGCGCGCGCTGACTTCCCTTTTAAATGGAGGGTTCTGATATGAAATCTCACTTTTCAGCAAAACCCAGTTCAAACCACTAAGTTTTCTTTATTATTTAAAGTTTAATCTATCACAAATATATCAAATACTAATGTTTTAGGTTGCCCTACTGTTTCATTCATATAAATCACATTAGATTATACACTTTGCATTTTACACTTCTCGGTATATAAACATGTGAGGAGCCGTGACATCCATCACACATCTGTTTGACTTCTGCGGTGAAATCTACAAGAACTTGACAAGTTCAACATTTGTTTTCCAGCAGCAGCCTTAAAGAAACCCTCTCCTGAGGTGTCTGACACCGTAACATCATCTCCGGGCCACATTAATGACCCTGTAGGTTGATGTTAAACGCTCCCTCCTGTGAGTGTGAAGTCCACACCACGGAGCTCCGTGAAACACAGATAGTGGCTTCACTCGCTGAGACTTTCTTCCACCGTCGGAGTATGACAGGGAGCAGCTGCAGACACACACAAAGCTTGGTCTGTGGGGCTTGGGTTACATGGGTGGGTTTCAGAAAGTGGAACAACTTTAAATGAGCTCTGCTGATCGTTATGACTGCGTCTGCACAGTTCTGTTTGATGGGATGTTTACTGCTGACTGTGGCTGTAGGGTCAAACCAACATGGGGGCTTTACTTTTATGTTACCAGCTGGAAGCACAGAGTGTTTCTACCAAACAGCCACGAGGAACGACAGCATGGAAATTGAATACCAGGTAAATTTTTTAAAAATAACAAAAGGAACCATCTTGTCTGCCTTTAGTCGTAAAGGCGTTTTGTAAATGTTTGCCTTTTGTCTAACAGAATGAAACGAGGTTGGACTTTAGTCTTGTTGGTGGAGAGATAATAAAAACCACTGATAGCCTACTGTTGAAGTCACCTGACAAATAAAATAACACCGAACAGGCAGATATAAACTTAAACAAAGAAAGAAAAATATGTCTCTATGTAAAGATAAACCCAAACATGAAATTAAAAAAACTGCTGAGGCACCTCAACAGTTTTACCAATAAGTTTGAAGTTAAAATAACACGAACAAACTTTAAAATCCAGAGTCCTCGTGCGTCTGAATTCAGTGAGCTCATTTTCATTTCTTCCCCTCACATTCAGCTCTTTGTCACTAGCATTTAGCTAATGTTTCGGCTGATTTTAGCTTGCCTTTGTCAAGTCCGCTCATTTTAGTTTTGAGCTAGTGTTCTGCTTCTTTTAGGTTTAACAGGTCTGTTTCAACTTTTTCATCATCATCTGTTCACGCTAACTTTCTTTACTTTTTTAAAGGTCATAGCGGGATCAGGTCTGGATGTTGGATTTGCTCTCGTCTCACCCAGCGGGTACCGGGTGGTCTCAGAGTTTAGGAGATCTGATGGCATTCACATGTGGGTTTCCTCCGCGTTCCCTTCGTTTCATGTCCAGCTAAAACCTTGTAACAAGTTTTATGTGTTCATTATTTCCAATTGCACTTTAAGACCCTAATTACTATTCTAGAACATTTTGGATTATTAAAGTTATTTCAATATTTTGCTGTGAGAGGACTGAAAATTGACCCTATTTGTATTTTGCAGGGTTGAATGGACAGAGGACGGGGACTACCGCTTATGTTTTGATAACAGTTTTAGTAAATTGTCTGAAAAGATGGTGTTCTTCGAGGTCATCATTAACAGCCCGAGTAACACAGGTGGAGGCAGAGAAGAGTGGGCAAACATCGCAGTTTCTGAAAGTCTGGTGGAGTACAAGCTGGAGGAGATCAGGGTGAGACCAAAAAACAAAAATCATCTCATCATCATTAATATTTACCGTCGGTCACCTGTTCTGTGACCTTTCACCTTTCAGGCTAGAATGGACTCTGTGTACTGGCACCTGGAGAAGAGCCGTCAGGTCCAGGCCGTGCTGCGGGCCTTCGAGGCCAGGGACCGCTACCTCCTGGAGGACAACCTGTGGAGAGTGTCCTTCTGGTCCTGCATGAACCTGATCATCATGCTCACGGTGGCGGTCTCCCAGATTTACACCCTGCGGCGCCTCTTTGACGACACCAAGCGGGTCCGCACATAAAAGCAGAACTGCTTCCATCAGCCAGATGAAGAGTTCACCTTAAAGCAAGTTAATGTTTGAAAGAACCGTTTGTTTTTATGCTGAATAGGGCTCGAAGATTTGTAAATTAGATTTTTTTGTCACTTTAACACCTGAAATCATTTTAAAGTTTAGTATTTTGTACACCGAGATATACAGACCTGTTTTTTAACAGCACACAAATTTAATCATAAAATACCTAAAGCACATATATATTTATAAATTATGTAGAAAACCCATTTCCTTGTACTCAGACAACTTTTTATTAAATTTCAGAACACTTAAGACTTC
>JAVKLF010000021.1:6165491-6187902 GCA_034783495.1 Millerichthys robustus
ACACACACACACACACACACACACACTGAAACATGACAAACAGTTGTGCCTCATTCTGCTATGTTGACACTTAGTCTTGGGCAAATGTAATGGACCACATCAAGGCAAGAAATTATTCCTAACTAAAAATTCAAGTGTGTGTGTGTGTGTGTGTGTTCTGCTGCAGTTTGGCCTGCATGTGTCACTCCTTCCACTACATCAAGAGGATTCTGGAGACGTTGTTTGTCCACCGCATCTCCCACGGGACCATGCCTCTCAGAAACATATTTAAGGTGCCGCTCGCTTCTCCATTTTTGCAAACTCAGACAACAAATCACTTTGTGTTTGGAGACGTTTTCTGACAGTTTGACTTATTATACCTTCCATTTCTGCTTCAGAACTGTGGTTATTACTGGTGCTCTGCAGCGTGGATGGCATATTACATCAACCATCCTCTCTACACTACTCCCTGTAAGTGCTGACTGCTGCAATATTTGCTCATCGCTCAGAGTTAAAATCTTAAGTGATTTTTCTTTAAAATGTCAACAGTTTACGGGCAGCAGCAGGTGAACATGGGTCTTTATATCTTCCTGGTAAGCATCAGGCTTTTTTATAGACAGCACGTTTAGTTTGTGCTCAGCTTTGATGCTTTGTTTTTGTGCCTGAAGTTCTGTCAAATAGGGAATTTTTCAATCCATGTTGTACTTCGAAACCTCAAACCACCGGGTGAGTGTTTTTGTATTAACGCACACAGTTGGAATGATCCTTTTTTTCAATTTTAAGTTGTTAAATGTAAAGAGCAGCATTCTTTTTGAATTGAGGTTGCTTATTATTTTAGGTTCAAAAGTTAAGAAGATTCCTTATCCAACAAAAAATCCATTCACTTGGATCTTTTGGTTGGTCTCCTGTCCAAATTATACATATGAGGTAAGGAAGTTTATCATGTATATTGTTTCAGTTTTGGACTAATATTGTGAAACCACAGATAACAAATTTTGATTCTGATTTTGGACTCCAGTACAGTCAAAAGTAAAGTAATGGCAGACATTTTTAAACTATATTTATTCATCCAGCTGTAATTTAGTACCATGTTATATATATTGTGCTATGTTATATATATATTGAGATGTATTGTTGTTATTGTGGTGATTTCCACACTGAGATACCATCTGAGCATCAGGATGTGCAGCTCAGAGCTCATCTCCATGGAGCTGATTCATGCAGGGGGAAAAGATGCACTGTTGCTGCCACCTAGTGGCAAAGAACACGTCGTGTCTCACTGGGCTAAATGTGTGTGTGTGTGTGCACCTCTGCTCACAGTTGGGCTCCTGGATCGGCTTCACGGTCATGACCCAGTGTGTGCCCGTGGCTTTCTTCACCCTCGTGGCCTTCATCCAGATGACTGTGTGGGCCAAAGGCAAACACCGCAGCTACTTAAAGGAGTTCAGAGATTACCCCACGCTCCGCTCCTCCATACTGCCCTTCATCCTGTAGAGCCTGGAAGACAAAATCAGCTGTTCCTACATTTTGCTCATATGGATCCGTGGATTCCTTTCATCCGACACAAGAAGTGGAAGATTTTCTTTTGCCCCCATCCCCGGATGTTGGACCGGCAAACTGCCAGAGGCAAGGCGGTGAAATGCAGCAAAGTCTTACTTTAGTATCATATGTGATGTAGAGTAGAAAGAATGTGAAACAAGACCTTTTTATTTTGCTACTTTGGAGTTTTAAGACGTTCAGCCGAGATGGTTCCAAAGTTAAATGGCATGTTCCTAAAAGCTGGCAGACCAATCAGCTGTTTCCCACAGAGCCCAGAGGTTAAAGTGGTGTGCAGCCTGGAGCTGACAACTTCTGCACTCATCTGATCCCCAAGTAGACTCCACGCTACAATAACGTGCTTTTCAGAGAATTAAATCGCCCTGCTTCAGTATTTGTAAAGAAAACATTTGGAATTGAAGAGCCGAAGGGCAAAGTTTGTTTACAAGTGTACAGTAATTCACAATGAAAGTCAATAAATGATCTCAAGCGGAGAGGCGTGAGCTCTTTGTTTTAATCTCTAGAGTAAGTGTTTTTATTACAGTTAAAAAGTGAAGAGAATACATTGAAGATGCAGATTACATAATATGGAATGTCAACACAAATCATCGGCCAGGAGTCGACCAGAACACAGAGCAAGATTGGGCCAAGTGTAAACAAACACAAAATATTGCATTTCATAAAAGGTATCTGTAAACAGAAACTTAGCAGCAGCGTTGAATTTGGAACCAAGAACCCAGCAGGAACAACATTTATAACTTTACTTTGCTTTATGTCTACAAATGAGGACCTTTTATTGAACTGCATATCTGAAACTGCATCGTTGGACCACAATCCTTTTCTTTGAATTAAGACGACACAACAACAGAGTAAAACGCATCAAGGCTAATATCTCAGTGATGGAAGGACGCCGAAGACACAACCCAAAGCAGCAGCTACTTGTGGAATGATGAGTCGGGAATAAGATTAACTTCAGACGCAAATACGGATAGTCTGACTTCAACACTTTAAATGACATTTAAGTCAACTTGTATAACAAAAAAAGCAGCTTATGTACTTTTTAAAAAAACTTGTAGCGTCGGGACTAACAGGAAGTTAAAGGGAGGACACCCCGGCCCGGCAGGACGTAGTCATACCTGCGTTGGTCCACTTGGTGCAGGATCAGCCGCCCAGCCTAAACGAACTTTACCCGCAGCGGTTTATTCTCCCCACAGCGATGCCACGGGGGTGAAATGGAAACCATTTGAAAAACAAAGACCACAATGAGAGGTAGGATGACAGTCTTTCAGTTTCTGGTCGTTCTCACAGTGAAGGCGGGTTCCACCGCAGCTCGACCCCCCCGTCCACACGCCCTCTTACATATGATGCATATGAAGGTGGGCGGTGAAATCCTGATGGGAGAGGGATTGCATGCATGTCAATGTCGTGCCGATCGTCACTTCAGATGTCGTCGCATTCCAGGAAGTGGGTCCTCTGCAGCACTTTCACGTGCCGCTCGTAGATTTTGAGGGCGGGGCCGAGTCGGATAGACAGGCCGGTCAACACGTCGCTGCGCTGCATCAGGAGGAGGGACTTCCCGTCGATTTCCTGTCAGAGAGAGAAAATTGAGTTGTTTTTTCTTATTAAACGACGAACGAATCAGGATTATATTTTCGGAGCCGTTCGCCGCCCTGCGGCAGCTCTCTGAAAGTAAACTGACCTGTGTTCGAAACGCCACAGCCTGTTCTGGAAATCCTGCTGCTGAAAAGTAACTGGCCACGTCCGCCACGCTCCACTGCAACAGGTTCGGGTGCGTGTTCTCCTTCTTCACCGAACTGGAGAGTAGAGACAATGAATAAACACAAACTGCATCAATGGACAATCTGCAAAAACCCAAAGCTGCAGGTGGAAGGAAAAACATTCATCTGACCCGTCAAAAGCCAAATTAAATGAAGCCCCAATAAACCGGTTCTGCTAATCCTTAGTTTCCTTGTTAAATGCTACCGAACCTTAAATAGAAGGAGTGCAACAGCAAAAACAGTAAAGAACAGGTGTGTCAAAACACTGTGGGGAAGAAGATGAGGTGTAAAATATATATCTACTGTATTCAGAGTTCAAGTTCATCAACAAGATACTCACATTTCATGTCCTTTATCTCCGTTCAGAAGACTCTCCTCACTCGCTGTGTAAGATACTTCGATCTTCTTAAACGTGCCTGTGAGTGAAAGAAAGCTGATAAATGTGCAACACGTCTGCAGTTTCTATTTCTGGAACACTAATTTCTAGTTGTGGCATCGAATATCATCAGGTCTTAAGTAATCCCTGCAAAGTACCGAACTCTGGGTCTCTGCGCAGGTGGTTAAAAAAAAGAACTAAATGAAGCCACAGATTCTCATCTTTGTAAGCAAATATCAACTGCCACCAAACGTGCGCCACTGAACAGAAACTTAGCAGTCAGAACAGGCACCGCCGGGATGGAGGAGCCTGAGAAGTGTTCAGAACATCTCGAGCAAGCCTCAAGGCAAGCACTTGTACAAAAAGCTAAATAAAAACCACAACAGGCTCTTCGGCATCGACAATCAGGAGTCAGTTCCTTACGCGTGTCCTTCTTAGAAGCTAGTTCCCAAATGAAAGCCCAGAAAGGACATTTTCTATGAAAAGATGAAGAGAGAAAACTCTACTCACAGTTGTCAGACGGCACAGAGAACGTTGGTGATCTTCCGTCTGAGACGGTCTTGGCCTCATCCTGCAGGGTGGAAGAGAAACCAACAAATTGAATTCCAGATTTAAAACGTCAGGTAGGAAGCGTGCAGATGTGATGTCACACGGGACGTTACCAGCCTCGCTGCAGAGTCCGGCACCAGCTGGTCAGACGAGAGGCTGCTGTCCTCCACCTTGCGTCCGTCTTCTTTCTTGAGGTTGTTTACGGCACAGGGGCTGGAAGCTCGAGGGTGGATCTCTGGCTTCGTGTCTACAGCGGACACAGAGTGAACCAATCAGAAAACAGATCACAATCTGATATAATCTACGGCGGGGAGAATAAATTTACCCAGAGGATTAGTTTATTGAATAGAGTAATGCTGTGATAAGAACACTTTTTATAAAGCCTAAATGCAGTTCAGAAAGGTCAAGAAGGTAAATACAGACATATTACTGTTAAATATTGCTTTGTTTCTTGTTACTTTTTTACTTTTCAAGGTATTTGACATTATTTACTGAAACCTGAGCATGTCTCTGACTTCTTCTGCTACTTTTAGTTAGTGTTTTGCTTCTTTTAGTTTTGCTTCCTTGGCAAATTTCTTCAAAGCTATTCGGTGCAGAATTCACACAGCATTTTGTCAGCAAATGCAATTTCTCCAGTTTTTCCTGCAGCTCTGTATCCAGGTTACATTTTTTATTGATGCTGTGTATATCCAACAATTAATCATCTGGTTAAAAGCTCCCACCCCCACTTGAAATCTACAGCAAAGCTTAGCATGTAAGCCTGCGCATGAAAACAATACACGAGTGCTCCATATGACAGGGCGGGCGCATTATCCTGCGTCGACCAGAGCGAATACCTTTGTCTCGCTGCATTCCTGGGTGCTGGCGCTCCAGCGGGCTGACGGCAGAACCATAAGCCCAGTCATTGTGTGGAAGGGCCCTGGGGCTGGAAGGGGGCAAGGAGTTGGGCCTCCCGCTCGCCTTCTGGGAAGCGGCACAGTCCAGAGCGGAGCCAGCGCTGCAGCTGGGGCCGGTGCCGGGCCGGGCGCCAGAGGGAGAGCAAGGTGCAGAGACAGCTCGCACAGAGGCGTCCTCGTGCGTGTGGCTGGGAGACGGTCTGTCCGGCCCATCCCGGCTCTCCTCAGCGCCTTCCTCGTCCGGATTACTGTCCGTGTCCATAGTCATTGAGGTGTCTCCCTGCAGCACACAAGCAGGGAGACAGATTCCCATTTTATTCATTACATCTGACTGCTGGAAGAGAAAACGTCCGTGCCTTTGTCTGTAGCATTAGCAAAATATCTCATAAAGCAGTGGACCGATTTGAACCAAACTCTCAGAAAGTGATCAGTGGGTGTATGTCTACAACTCATTCACTTTTGGAGTCAATCCTATTCTAGATGGCTGCTCCGGCTACGTGACTTTAGCAAACACAAAAAGGGCTCCAACTCAGTCAGTTTTACTGGCACTGAGCTAAAATTTGGACACTAAGCTCTTTAATTTATTGTTAAATTACCGACAGTTACAGCTTCAAAAGCACGCACGGTCTATTACGGCTGAATGTAGACAGAGTTCTCCTTGTTTTACACAAACATACAGTTATACGTCTGGAAGAATTGAACTTTTTTTTTTTTCAAAATGCATTTTCACTTCCAGCAGGGGCGGGGTGGTGTGTGTGTGTGTGTATGTGTGTGTGTGGGGTCGATGGCGTACTTGGAGAAAAAAAAAATTATGTTGTGTGCGGCTGCGCGTGCAAGGAGAGGAGCGCACAAAAAAAGCCCGCCCCGCTCCAGGAGTGGAGAATGGGCTGCGTTTCTCATTCTTACGCACACACACAGTCCTTTGGGTTTAAACCGAGATAATTTAATCCAGGCTCCCCCAAATCTGGAGGTGTTTTACGGGCCTTGTTGGTCGGGGACATTATGAACACAGAAGCGACCGAACACCGTGCCGATGGGAGGCGTTTTTTCCTCTCAAATTTCCTCCAAAGTGCGCAGAGTTGGAGGAAAAAAAAAAAAACCTCGCCATTGTGTCTGTTGTTTTCTTACCGTGCCACCCCCAACACACACACACACACACACACACACACACACACACACACACACACTACTTTGCCTTTAAGTCGGGTCAACAGTTTACTGTAAGAAAACCAAAAAATGCGTATCGGCCTGAAGAGGAACGCAAATGATTCCGTTTTCGGACACGCATGCAATTTTTCTGAACCACCTCAAACTCTTCAGCTCGTGCGGGAATCTGTTGGGAGAGAATATGAAACCACCGCATTCCGGTTTGTGGCGAAATGCGGGGGTCTCTTCTGAGAACAAAGTCGATTTGATCGAAGCTTAACCCCAAATCGGACAAGCGCGTCGCCGTCTAACGCCTGGAGAAGCAGTTTCACGAAACGCTGTTTTCGCTACTTTGCACCGCGGATGTGACTTATGTCCAGAAAGCATAATATTGCTTCAGACGGTCACGAGGAGATGCATCTGCTGCACGGGACGAGACGGGCCACAGCGACGCTCAACGCCTCGGACGTGACCGGGCGTCCGACAATGGATCTAGGGGTTCGACTTCATGCACTGCGTCGACATTCTCCCGTCTCGAGGAAAATCTTAATCGCACAAGTGTGTTATTTAGGCATTTCTTAAAGGCGCTTTGTTACAGATTACCATGGATTCAGCTGCATTGTGACATTTACTGGGATGTTTTAAGCACAGATAACTGGTTAAACAACGTGGAGGGTGACGTCGCCAAATAAGTGCCCGAAATGTCTGGACTCGTTTTCCAGGGATAATTACATTAACGACCAAATGTCCTATCGCCCCCGATCCAGTCTCCTACATACGCGCTGTTCGAGACTTTTTTCCCCTCTCTCATCCACTCCCACACTGAGAAGTCAGATAGGATGTAATAGGCGTTTCCGGCAGTGTCTTTAAAAATAAAACCACGGGTAGATAATGCGTACGAGAACGCTTTTATTTTGAAAGCCGCTTTTACGTGTTTCCGGTTTAACTCGACCCGTTTCTCCCCCTTCCCTCTAACGCCGAGTTTTGGGGCTTGAAAAGCGCTTTCTGCCGCTGATAATGGAGGCTCGGGTTGTTGCACACGAGCAGGACAAGGCAACTTTCTTTGTTTGTCTTGTTTTTTTTGTTGTTTTTAAATGCTTCACAACCTGCGCGACGTAAAAAAAAATATGTGCCACACTCGCGCGAGCTTACACGCGCACCTTCTTTTCTTCTCCACCTCGGCAGCGCTCGAGCGAGGTCCAAACGCCGCTCCCCGTCTGCGGCAGTTTGAGTGCACTTGCAAATCACCCCCCACCCCCCCAAAACCCACCGAATTCCAACCATATCCGTCATTTTCCTTCGTTTTTCGAACCCCGCTGTTTTTTTTTTTTACTTCCACCTGTACATTCGCGCGGTGATGTGACATGACACGGGGAAGTTAGCTTGCTAAATGTGAACTCCTCGCGCCGTCGTGAACCTCCACATTACCTCCAAATCCTCGTCCGGGTCCGCAGCACCTAAAGCGCTGTCCCCGTTGCTCAAGTCCGAATGACTGGCTTCTTCCACCGCCGCGCTCCTCCTCGCCGCCGTCGTTAGCGACACATCGTCCTTCTTTCGGCTTCTGCGCTGAACCTTGGCGGCGTTCCGATACGAAATGGAGCCCTTGTAGTTAACTTTCAGCACGGTTTGCTCCCGGATCAGTTTCTCCAATTCCGCGCAGGTTCGGTCGGGCTCGGACCCGTGCCGTCTCCGGACCATTCGGCAAATCCTCTCCAAGTCCGGCCGGGCTTTTCGAGACCGCAGCGAGTCGATAGTATCCAAGATCCACTCGCGGTATTTGGATTCGGACATCTTTTTTTTTCTCTCTGTTTGTTCGCTCTTTTTTTTCTTTCTTCTTCTTCTTCTCTCCCTCCACCTCGGTGCGTCGGGCTCAAACGTTACACTCGGTGATTTTCGTGATCCGCGGTCCGAGCCTGACCGAGAAGCGGAAACCTCCGCTCTACGCCTCCTGCGTTTGCGTGTGCGCTTAAGGTGGACCGACGGAGTTGCGTCGAAAAGTTTCGCTCGAGAGATGGGTGGGGGTGGTGGGGGTGTTTAAGGTGGAACTGTCCTGGCCTGGAACGAGCACCAGATGCCGCATGCGCGTAGGCATTTTAGTTCACGTGGTCCGTTTTATTTATTTGACAAAATTATATTTTATGATCATTTTCAGAATTTAAACGTAGAAGACTTGGGATCATTTATGTCGTTCTTTACGCAAAAGTTTGGACAACGTTGAAAGTTGAGACATTGCTGTCAAAAGTGTCCTTTCAGCTTGAAATAGTTCAGTGTTTTGCTTTTTTAATTTGCTAAGAGCCAGGTCTTACTTGTGACATGTTCTCAAGCAGTCCCTTAGTTTTATTAATTTAGTTTATTACGAGTAGCTGTTGATTTGAGATAAGATTATTTGTGGTTTTGTTGCATTCATTGGTTCAGATCATGATTGCGCTGGTATAGAAAATTTCAAGGGTTTTTAAATTATTTGCCAACACAGCTTCCTTATGTTTTCTGTTGCAGAGGGTAAACATTTAAAAGTAAAAGAAAAGTGGAAGCACATTCTGAAAAGGCTGCTGACTGTCCTCATATCACAATAAAATAACCAACACTGCATTTTTTAAATTTTACCTACCAGCAAGGCCATGGGAACTAAAGGTGCAGGGGGTACTGCAGCACCCCCTAATGGATGACAGTGAACATGCACGTCCAAATACATAGATAATAAAAACTACTTAGTTTTTTGTACTACTTATAAGTTCAAATGTTATTTTGATATTTGAAGTACACTTTTCTTTAGCTGGAAGAGGTGGCTGTAGAGAGATGTCTGGACCTCCGTCCTCGAGCTGCTGCCCGTGATCTGACTTCGGAACAATCAGAAGATAATGGATGAAATAGATGGAACTTTTATGTCCATCTTCAGGTAAAACACGCACAGTGTGCATTAACTTGTTTTCTTTTATTCGTCCCTACGGTTAGCCCAGCTGAGCAACATTTACAGAAATAAACAAAACAAAACTGACTGAAACATTAGACACTGCATAAAGTGAGAGATTAATAACAATCCAGACATGTTTGTCTTAACAAGTAAAACTTTATTGGAATGATACATTTTGCAAAATATTACTTTGTTTATATTTTTAAACATACTCATTGTGTTCTAAGGGTATCAAGTTCTCCAGAGGTTAAGATAGTTAAGACTGTCAAAGGCAAGGATATACAGTATTGTTTCCCATAAAAAAGGTACAATAGACTACACAAGCACTGTACCCAGCTCATGAGGGGAAAAGTTCATGTTCTGTCCCCCCCTCAACCCCTAGATCTTTTTTTTTCTGAAAATACAATTAGAAAATATGAACGCAAAACATCTCAGATGTAAAAAGTGTTATGTTTGAACAAAGTTATGTGAAAATAGAAGGCAAACAGGAGACAAAGTTAATGTAGCACAGAGCAGCCAGTAGTGTCGAGCTGATTTTTCTGTGGAGAAGCTAACAAGAACAGTGTTGAGTTTTCAGTGTCTTTAGAATCTAGTTCAGCTCTCACTCTGATTTTTGTCATTTGTCGGGACAAAGGTGAAACGATACCACGAGTGCTTCCTTTAAAGTGTTTTAAACGTTTTCAAGAATTAGCACAAATTCTTTAAGTAGGTTTGAAAAGGTGTGGCCTGTGCTTTATTATTTTCAAACGACTGGACCACTTGGCTCCACTGCTCTGTTTAGTGTGATGCTCAAATAAATCAAAGGGCTAAACAGCTTCAAGGCCGTCCGTGCTCCAGAACCGAGGATTTCACCGACATGTTTCAGGTCCAGAAGTCTTGGCCTGCTTTACCACATGCAAGGAAAAAAAACAAAACAAAAAAAAACAAGCTCATGTATTATAAAAAATACACATCGTGTTTCCAAACAGCATTGAAACGTCTGTTCAATACATTCAAAAAGTAACTTGTGTTTGATCCTGAATCCATCAAAATGAACACTTAAGCCAAACATTCTAAAACGTCATGTTAACAAGACCATGACAAATAAATGATGCAGGTCAAACAAAACTCTCAGAAGATTTTTTTTCTCTCCAATGAGATGGACAAAGTCTAGCACCGTGGGCCTATGAAGGGTGGGTGAAATCGTTCATCCTTCAGTTCAAAACAATGTGTTTAGTCAACAAACCAGCAATGAGATTTGGTCTGCGATTGTCTTGCATCCATAGAATTAAACTTGGCAAAAAGTGGACCGCTTCAGAACTGCTTTAATTTGTAACAACAGAAAGAAAATATATATATTTAAAAAAACCTGGAACCTAAAACACTCTCAATCCCAAAAGTCCCCAAACAGTTGGTTGGACTGCGGAACTGTGACAGCGCCACAGATCAGAAACATAAAGAGAAAAAGGAGACAAAAATCTGCCAAAGTGACTTCATCAGTTTCAGTGAGAATTATCGGCAAACACTGAAATAAACAAAGCCCAGATGACTTTGACACGTTTAACCATATCTTCAACAGATCTCTTAGTTTCAACATTAGATATTTTATTCACAACCTCAGATACCTCAGCTCAGATATTCTCCGCCATCTTTCTTTAAAAGTCATACTGTACAAAAATAACATGCACACTGTATTGAAAAGCTTTGCTACTGTTCTGCGTAATTAAATCCACCCGACCTCGTGACAAACGGACAACTGCGATGAACTCAAGACTGCAAATTTGGCAGAATCCATAGATTTTGTTTCGAAATGAGCTTTTGATTTTACAGCTTTGAGACGGTGCTGAAAAGAGGGACACTCAATTTCTATGCGAAGAATAAAATAAACAATAATCAGGAGTGTGACCACAATGCCAGCAGCTGCTAAAGCGTGGCCCGTTAGGCCACACTTCGACACTACGTAACACACAAGCACGAGATCTACATAAGAAGGACCAAAAAAAAAAAAAAATCACCAATAGAATCTGCTTTTTAAATGCTCTAATAAATTCAGCTAAGAGGAAAGACGGACTTTAAATGCAGACCTCATGTTTACTTCTCCCAGGTCCCCCATGACCGAGTTTTCTGTGATAAATAACTTTTCATTCTGATCGAAGAGGTCACCGCTGCTCTCAGTGCAAGCAGCAGAGTGCATCATCTTCCCAATAATCATGCCACATTGAGCAGACAAAGGCAGGTGCAGATGGTTTTTCAAGCTTTCAACCAGATGGCCACAAGGTTCGATGCCGCCGCAGTCAAAACTCTGAACCGACGAGTTCCACGCGGATTTCCAACCAGTTGGCGTTATGATAGGCACATCTGTTGGACTTGGTATTGCTTGGACAAATCCCGGTTGAAGAGATGGAGGGGAACCAGGCTGACAGGATACAACAATCCCTCTACAACGGCTAGAAAAGCTTGTAGAGTGGGCCCTTTCAACAAAGTGAACCACACAGGTTCAGTACCTTCAGAGAACCAGTGCCTCCACCTCGAAAGACTGTAAATGTGTCATCATGCCATCAGAAAGAAAATACAACTCTAGCTGAACAGCAACAATCTATGCTTGTTCTTGTTGAGACCCTGTCACAAACATTTTAGGGATAAATAAATTAATAGCAAACAGTTGAGAAACAATCAGAAAAGGCAACACTGCTGGTTCTGTAGATCTTTCTTCACCTTCCCTACCTTTCCAATTTTGGGGGATTTTACT
Source organism: Millerichthys robustus (assembly GCA_034783495.1). Classification (NCBI taxonomy): domain Eukaryota; kingdom Metazoa; phylum Chordata; class Actinopteri; order Cyprinodontiformes; family Rivulidae; genus Millerichthys; species Millerichthys robustus. Next base: position 6,177,391 of record JAVKLF010000021.1, read on the forward strand.
TTATTTTTTTCCCTCACAACAAATGAGCAAATCATCAGTCCACACAAGTGTTTCCTGTATTCAGATCCCCTTTTTACTTTCTCATTCCTGCCCCTCTCTCTGCTACTCGAGGTTGAAACCTAGAACTCTGCGAACTCCTTTGGACATTTCTCTGTGATGGAAACTCGGATTTCCTCTTCCTCGTAGTCGTCAAAGTTGCTCGTGTCACCGGGACCTTTGCATTTAGGGATAAAAGGAGCCTCCACCTGGAAAACAGACAGAAAAAAAGTATAAATAAAACCACGTTTATTTATAAAATCTTAACTGATGAAAGTCAATGGACATTGGTCATTTAGAAAGCAGACTTGAAACTACAGAACTACCTAATCGTGTGAGGTCGACTTTATATGATTTACATTTTATATGATCTTCGTCAAAATATTTCCTTTCTGTATTCTTAGGTGTGTATTTTGCTTAACATTTAAAACAATTCTGTACTTTTCTCAGCTTCTCCGAACACCCCTGGGACTACACAGGGTTGTCTCACTCTGCCTCTTTTCGATTCTCCAGTCGTTTCGTGTGACTTACGGTCATTTACTGGAAGCTAATAACAGGACTGTGAAATCCTTTAACAGACGCTCCCGCTGACAAAAGTTTAATCAAAACCATCGTCATCATCTTTCTTCCCTTGAAAGAGAACACCATCAGTACACAATGCTGCCGGCCTCACCTTTTTCTGGTAGATGGCGATCCAATCCGTGGTGGCAAACCATTTGTGACTCTTGATATCACTGACTCCGTTCCTGAGGTTGCCAAAGCGCTTGGTCAAGTCCACTTGCAGCAAATTTCTCAACAGATCCTTTAGATCTGAGCTGAAGTGGGATGGGAAGCGAACCTAGAAAACAGTGAAAGTAAAGTAGTTTTATGAGCCGAAGGTTTCATTTCTCTTCATTGTAAAAATAGATTACAGGACTGAGGATTATAGCAAGGTGTCAGCCAGTGCAGGCTGAACTGACATCATCCCCATGTCCACACGGAGGGTGTTTCAACAGTTTTTAATTTAATTCAATGGAACAGATCTGAATACAAAGTTCACAATAGTCAGAATAAAAACGTTGTTATTACTGACAATTTGTTTCACGCACACAGAGCTCTATTTATGTCAGAAACTTGTAGCCTGAAAGCTGTAAATTCACTGTTGCACGTTACCAGCATCAGTTATGTTCTTAAACTGAAATAAAAATAAAATAACTAACTCACAAGATTTATTGGTTACTTTTTTTGAAAAGCCAAAAACCTTTCAGTCAGAATGAGCTGTTTTATAATCTGGAGATCCTTTAATGCTATAGTAAACTAATAAACTAACTGGAAAAAATCTGCCCCCCCAATTCAAAGTATTTCTGTTTTTTTTTTGTTTTTCTTCAAGTTTTGCAAATTGTAAATTGATGCCAGACATCAGACACCAAAGCTATCTGCAAATCCCACATTTATTTGTTTAAAAGGCACTCGTTGTTGTGTCCTATAAAGAACCAGAACAATTTCATAAGGAATTCTACTGCATCGGGTTTTAGTTTCAGGTACACTTCTGAAGTTAAGAGTGATGTGTTGATGCCGTCATCATTTATTGGTATAAAAAACTGGACCAAAAAAATGATAAAAGGCATTATTCAGGGAACTTCCTCCAAGCTCACCTTCCCAGATACAATCTTTTCATAAATCTGAATGGGCTGGTCTGCAAAGAAGGGAGGATATCCAGCAGCCATCTCATATATCAGAACTCCCAGAGCCCACCAGTCCACTGCTTTATTGTAACCCTTAACACACAAACAGGAAAGCATCAGAGTGATCAGAAATAAAGACATGAAAGGTAAAATATTAGATTTGAAGGGTCCTAAACTGCCACAGTGCTCACCGTGGACTAAGCTCAGCACTTACTTTACTGAGGATGATCTCCGGTGCCAGGTACTCTGGAGTCCCACAAAGCGTCCAAGTTCGACCTTTCACCCGTTTTGCAAATCCAAAATCTGTTACCTAAGGAGGGGACAAAGTACACGGTCCTGGGCACTGATCACAAACTGCAGGAGAGCATTTACAAACAACTAAACAGACGCCTGAAAACTAAATCTAAAATCCTTGCCTGGATGTAACCCTGCTGGTCAATCAGCAGGTTCTCTGGTTTTAGGTCTCGATAGATGAGATCCAAGGAGTGAAGGTACTCAAAGGTTAGCACAATCTGGGCTGCGTAGAAGCGGGCGTGCGGTTCACTGCAAGAGATATGAATCTGAAAATTTACAGCCGATCCACAGTGAGTGGAAAAAAACTTCATGTGAGCCGAGTCCACTTACCTGAATCTACCAATCCTCCGTAAATGTGAGAACATTTCACCTCCAGGAACATACTCCATCACCATGTACAGATTACTGTTATCCTGCAACAAGACAAGAGATGTCTTTGTCATGCAAAAACAAGATGAACATACTCTGGCTGATGTGAAGAAATAAAAAACATTTAAATGCATACCTTAAAAGAGTGTTCCAATCGCACCAGAAAGGGAAAGCTGACAGCTTGCAGGATGCGTTTCTCATTCAGCGTGTGTTCTATCTGCTTCAGCTTCACTACCTGAAAAGGATCAGAAACAAAACGTATATTCACAAAACTAATAATGCGAAACAAACCTGCTGCTTTCCATTTCATTGGTTGTTTTGTTTCATTTCAAAGTGATTAAATGTAAAATTATCACATTCTAAAGGATGTCTTTAATACATTGTAGAAAAACATGTTAATGTTCTGATTGCTGATATTTAATTTAGCGTTTAAAAACAATTTCTTTAAGAGGAATTACTATAAGACTCAGCATTAATCACATTTCCCATGCTTTGTTGTTTTCAGTATCAGAATTCAAACATAATGTACCTTCTGTTTGTCAAGTATTTTCATGGCAAAATGCTGGCCTGTGTCTTTGTGTTTAACCAGCATGACTCGACCAAATGAACCGGTGCCCAAAGTCTTCAAACGTTCAAAATGATCCAATGCTGCAGTTTGCTGGAGAAGCAGAATTAGAAATCAATTAAAAACATACAAAAATCTCTTCTACACAATTAGCACAATTACCATTTAGTTTTAATATTGATAATTCAAAGCAGAAATTAAAATACCAATCATGTGTATTTGCAAATGAAATCAGGTTGTTTTGATGTAAAATAAACATGTAGTTTGAGTATTTTAAAGACGCTCTCATGGCTGGTTTATAAATATAAATGTATATTTCAGAGAAGCCCAGCAGAGGGCGCACTGCTCTTGTAAAATAAAAAGTCCTAACCGGTCCTGAAGCAGGGCTTCAAATAAAAATAAAAATATAATTACAGCTTCATCTCAAGATCAGCTGAAAATACTGTTATTATACTTTCATGCTTAACGACAAATAAAATGAAATAAAAATATTGCAAAATAACAACAACATGACATATACTGTATACATAACATATACTGACAGAATAAAAAAAGAACATTTCTGATTAGACAAAAATAGGAGAAATCAGATTTAAACACTAACCTGTGCTGGATTCTCCCATTTCTTCAGGAAATCTTCTTTGGCTTTGGCAAGAAACTCCTTCACTGTGAGAGAGAAAGAGAGAGAAAGAGAGAGAGAGAGAGAGAGAGAGAGAGAGAGAGAGAGAGAGAGAGAGAGAGAGAGAGATGAAGAGGTTTCCAAACAATGTTTTGGAAGTGCCAATTTTAAACAATAAAAATAAAAAAGCCCGTTATATATTCAAATAATGACCATTATATGACAGTGTTGATCTGAACATAACGGGTCGTTAACCATTTCTAATCCGAGGTTCATGACTTTTTGTGCCACCTAAAAACACCCAAGATACGCAACATTCAGCATCTAGAGTAATCATGACAAAGTTTCAATTCTACTGAAGCAGATCCAGAATGGGAAGACTACTCTTAAGCTGTTTTGGATAAATCCAGCAGAAAAACTAACCTTGAGAAATGTTACTAATTCAACAAAAAAGGTGGGCAAAGAGTGCAATAAACAGATATCCTTATGTGAGGAGAACTACTCGTGGTCTCCTTTGAAGGCAGAGCAAACATGTAACAAACAACTGTTTGCCAACAGACGAATGCCTGCGAGGACAGATTAATTACAACTTGGCAGACACGTTGTCATATGGAGAAGTTCATTTTTACCCCTTATCTTTACAGCGCTCTGTGGGAACATGAAGATAATTAGCTCTTCCTCATTCCACTTTACTGCAGCTGCAGGAGAACTTCTAGATCTACGGTTACGCTTGGATAAAAAAAAATCAAGTGTTAATGAATGGGCGGGGGGGACAAGGGACAATAAATTTCAATTACCTTTGATGCTAAATGACTTCTGTGAATATCACCCTTATTTGCTTCGTTGAATCTTAAAGAAATTTATTTTTTGACAGTTTGGAGGCATCATTATTTCACAAATGTTTTACTAAGTTTAGGGTATAAATCATGAATATTTTTCCACAGTGCTAAATGCATTACAGCTGTAATAAACTGAAAAACTGAGCCATGAAAGGTGTTTTTGTGATTATGTAGATTTTCGGTCTGTCTAATCGATATGAAACAACTGCTGAGGGCAGTTTAGATTAAGCCGGCCAGTGGTCAATAATGAAAGCTGAACGAACTTCATTTATCAGCTTAGTGATATAAATATTTACAGTAATGATCTTCTGGAGTGATATTTGAATTGGAACAAAAAAACACATTACATTATTATTAGCAAACATACACTTATAAAAGCCTGATGCCATCTTAGTGACTCCTATACACAAAAAGCTGAAGCCTCACTTAGCGGATCTGATTTCCTGCAAAATCTCAGAAGACTTGCAGCTCCAACAATGGGATGGGAGAAAGCCAGCAAAAATGGCAAAGACCAAAGTTCACATAAACATGTTAGGAGCACTGTGGCTCCCACAGAGAGCAATGAAAGCAGAGTGGTCACCAGGGAGGAAAACATTTCCCGTGAAACTTATTCAACTGCACTTCCAAGCAGAAACAACCGAAAATGGAGCAATTACTAGAATATGTTGGAACTCTGCCGAGGAAAAACATGGATGCACTGGAAAAACATAGCTGGAAGCTAAAAGGCCAAATTTGCAGCGGTCCAAAGGAAACTTGCTGGTCTTCGTTAGATTTAGGAGGCTAACTACAGAAGCTGGAATTTGCCAAATAAACAACAAAATAAAAAACCCTTCACACTGTGATTATCCTATAACCCTATATTCCTTACCATCTGGGAGCTTTATGGCTACCTCTGGTGCTGCAGCAGCCTCTGCTGAGCGCGAGCCTGATTCACCTGAGCGCGAGGACGATTCCCTCTTGCTTGCATGTCTTCTGGAGCTCTTCCTGTCGCACATTGGCCTTGCAAGGTCTCCCCTGTGCTTCTTCCTTCGCCGCTTTTTTTCTACAGTCCCTGGCTCATGACCTATTCTCCCTCTCGGAGAGCGATCTGGCCAGTTCAGCGACCAAAACTTTGACAAGACAGCCAAGAGTCTCGAGCAGCAGAAGGTTTTTAGGCTTTCCAGAGACCGTCACTTTGCTGGAGACCAAGTTCAAAAAGCAGCATCCACCTCCACAGTCAACCAGCGTGGAATGCAGCACTGCTCCCAGTAACACTCATATAGATCAATAGGACCCTTGCTTGGTTTGTATCAATATTTATTCTGTACACAAAGTGCTCCCTGCTGTTCCTCTCATGTCACACACACACACAAACACACAGAGGCTATATATATTGATCTAAACAGGGGCATAATCATCAGGAGGAGGGGCATAAAACACTGACTGGTATAATTATCCAACCCAGAGATAAACTCTAATGCAAAACTAGGCCTAAGTAAGACCCTTGAGATGAATGAGACCAATTCAACTAAGGCTGTCCCTAATTAGCAGAACCAATCAGATGTTGCAGCTTTGATGACAAACCATTAGAGACGATCTGGATGTTTTCTGAAATATAAAAGTGGCACTCTCAAGAGACGAGCAAAACAGGAACTCTCCACACTGAAACTTTCTCCCAGCCCAAATGCACCACAGTCCATGTAGTGCCAGTGCTGAATTGATCCTCCAAAAATCAATCCTTTGTGTCTCTCGTGGGCCTCGCTGGCCCGCTCTGATGCAGAAACACGTGGGTTATGTTGGGGCGAACCGACGACATTAAATCACAAACAGCGACAAATCTGAAGATGGTCGACACCAGGCCTTCTTCAGATGGTATAAAGGGAAATGTGGTGGAAAAGACAAACAGCACAAGCAACAAACAGAGCCAGGAATGTGTTTGCAAGCCTGAAAAGGTGATAAATCAATTTCTAACATAGGCTGCATATAGCCAGAGGACTTTCACTAGGAAGCACCAATGGAAAGTTGTTTTATAATCTAGTGTCCTGAAACATAGTGGCCTGATAAATTTCTGACCAGTTGGGAAGCAAAAGAGTTGACAAAGGGCTCAGTTACCTTACAGATTTATGTATATTTACCTGTCCATGGCAGCAGAAGTGTTGGAATTAATCAGCTTCACTACATAAGTACGACCAAATCCTTGAAACTAAAAAAGGGAGATTAAACACAGAAACTCATTTTCTATTTAATATAAGGGGTATCATAAATTGTTGTTTAAAAATGTCAACGCATTTCCCAGGTGGCAGTAAAGACATGATGATTGATTGGCTTCGACTGTGGCACCCAGCCAAAAGTCAACGTATGAAGAAGTCAGTTCTTCTCTTCCAGGAGCAAAACCAGCTTTTTGAGAATCAAGGCCTTGCTCTGCAGCCACTTGGGTTTCTCTCAGGATAAAATTAAGGCTTATTTTGAATATGTTCTCATTCATGTTCAAGTGACTAGAAAATAATGTTTACACATTTGTGACTTATTTTTATACTCTTTGATACTGATTTGTGGATAGCCAACCTTGTGACCCAAGGTTTGGTGATTTTTACACCCCTCAAGAAGTCAGATATAGTCAGTATATTTCTAGTTTTCACAGACATTTGCCATTTCAGCTCTGTGAGCTGTCTGAAGCAGATGATTGACATATAAACAGCACGATCTGCTGATAACCAGTGTAGGCCTATAACAAAGCTCCTTTCAGTAGACAGGAAGTGATGACTGACCTAAACACAAACCTGGTTGCTGTGTGCCGAGCAGGGGAAGGACAGGAATATTTATAGAAACAAAGAGTTGGACTTTAACAAAGTGCCACATCACTGTGTAGTCAACTTTAAAACACAAGTCAATCCATGACATAACTGGTTGTAAGTATAGTCCTGCCCAGAAGTTTGAATACGCTGAATGCAGAGCTAAATGATATAAGCGGCAAAACGATGATTAAAATGATCTTCCTCATTAAAAATACTTATTTTGTTGATGCATACCACATAAATATGTATGCATGTACAGGTACGAACTGGTTGTGAATAATAAATTAGTACGATCAGAAAGAAAGATTACTCAATCAACTCTTAAGTTCATGACATAAACTAAGAAAAAAACCCATATTGGTTGATTCTCAAAGCCTTTGAGCAGAGACTGGCTCCGATAGAGGGACAGAGCATGAACTACGGCCCCACCCTCATGCTTCTGTCCAGCTCCAGAGAGAAAACTTACTCAAGCTGTAAGCCTCTAGCTCCTCCTGTGGTTGTTGGTGCGTCCCCTCTGCACCGTTTATGTCTCCTAGACAAGGTCCAGCTCGATGAAACAACCTTCCTGCCAGCTTCTGAATAACAGACATCATACAAGGCTGGAGGAAGCAAGTTAGAATAGTTTTTGGATCTTACAACCCAGCAGGGCATCCAGACCTTTAAGTTTGAATTCCACAAAATTTTCTATAAGCGGCGTGTGAAAAGTCCCAAACTTCCAGCTTTCCTGGTTGGCCGTGTTTAGTCTATAGAACAGGAGAGGAGACGGCTGACTGAGCCGAGCCTGGGCTGGACTTTCTTCGGTCCTTCACTTCCTGCTGCAGTTCACAAAATCTGTCCGCCCCGATTCTTCCTGTGGGCCTTTACACCCATGCAGCAGCTCCCAACTGGAGTTCTCTAGTCTGCACAGTCCTTTGGCAGCAGAGCCTGCGCACCTGAAACAGCTTTCAACACACAATTTCTATTTTTTGTAGAAACCAAAATGAGGCTGCCATGTTCTCCATTTGCATTATGGAAAAAACCGCCCCTGGGTGGGTGTGGGCTCTGTAACCCTGGCCTGCACCTGTCTCTGGAGATCAGGGTGGGCCAACAACGATCGTTCTGATAAGAACGTGGAGCATGTCACATGAACACATCGAAAGGCAGTGACAACTCTAAAAGCAGTGTTCCTTATATGTTTTATTTCTCTAGTTTAGTTTCTTCAAAAGCAATAACTTTAGCAGGCTTTAAGCCGCCTATTTATCAGTGACTGATTAGAGGCTGCAGTCCGTTCTTCACACCTATTCTCTGCTAGTAACAAGGAGCTGATGTTCATTTTGCAGATACCAGTTCAAACTTTGTACACTTGGGCGTTATTTATGATGTTAAAACTAAAGACATACAACTGTGTGCTTGCAAGTGTTTCCCAGGGATAGGAAATAAATAAACATTTTCACAACAATATATTTAAAATTATTTTCTTAAACACTTTGGCCTTATTGTGAAAAAAACACCATGTTTTTGTAATAATGTTCTATATAATCTTTTAGAAACCAATCATGACATTACAGACCTGAAGTCCAAGAAAAAGTTGACAAACTATGTGTAAAACAATCAGACACGGCACACACACACAGGAGCTCTTGTTCGACAATAAGTTCATCACATGCTGTTCAAGAGACTCTAAAACACCAAAGTTTCAGCCTGGAGACGATCACCCTCGTGGATCATATGACCCCATCCTGGTGGATAACAATCAACTTGTTTAATGTTTTCTGTCAAACTCTACTTTAGGATTCAACTTATAATGAAAATAAATACTCCTTCACATCTCTGGATTTCTTAACATCTCTGATCATGCAGAATGTTCGGTCCCGGGGTAAATCGCAGTACAAAACAGGAACACAAGGAGAACTCGTCTGCACAAGTGTTAAGCAATAATATCGAAACATTCAATAATCTTACGAAAGTCGAAGAAACCATCTGATAAGCATAAACCACAAGAAAATCTTTTTGATTGTTGTCATGCCAACTGCTACCTCCGAATTTAACCCTGGGGCTTTGAATCACGAGCTTTCCCACAACATGAGAGAGAAGAGCAGTTTCTGCTGTCCGGTGACGAGTGGTGTATAACTATTTCACATGAAATGGGCGTTTGTCAAGAAAATACATTAAAAATGAAAACATTTGAACTTGATTGAACTTGGTTAGTTGTGTATAAAAAAACAGAACTGAGATAAATCAGTAAAATGTAGATGTTGAAACAATGGATTTTAAAACATTGTAGACTCGTTCAGTTGTAACTTGCTGCCATGAAAAAGGGAAGGGACTACAGGAAACGACTACAGCTAAATCCTAAAAGAGAGAGCAGGGAGTTATACGGACCTCTGCTGTAAACACGGGTGGGGGGTACTCACCACTTTCCATCTCATTGCCCTTCTTTGCGGTGGGCGTGTTGCCCATGATGGCAAGCTGATGGTCGAGTTCTTCGGCACCGGGTGACTTTTCCTTCGAAGTCGTTCACTGTTGATGCTGCACCGTCAAGGAAAGGCGTTGGGCTCAACGAAGTTGACAGTTAGCTACTAGCTAACAGCTACCATTACTGACAAACCAGTGTATTTTATGTCTCCTGCTAAGCTAAGTTAAAGTTGTGACTTCAGAAAACTCCGACTGAGTGTATCCAAGTCTGCAGCTGAAACTGACGCTTAGGGTTAGCCCGAGTTAGCACATTAGCTGTTGGGTAGTCAACGGTTATCAGTTTGCTAACGTTAGCGGGGAAGAAATTCAAATCAGCACCAGCAAATCCAACTGTCACACAACCGCCTGTTTATTCCAGATGTGACAGGATGTTTCCGATATCCAGTTCGAATGCAAATCGTCGAAACTAAGACGTTTCCGTATTTTTATGATAGCAAGCTAACATTAGTTTACAGCGTTCCTTGCAGTAGGATCCTGGCCTGAACTAACCAGGTGCTATCTCTGTAAGGGCAGGCCTTGGCACTTAATACCTGGATACCAAAATTTATATCCGGGAAACTCGTTTTTTTCCCCCTCAGCCAGTTACTTAAATTGATATATCTCCATTCGTTCCTAAATCATCCGTAAGGGTCAATGGATTCCTTGGTCCGACCATCTGACAGTCGATTCTTCAGATCAACAGACCCCTTCCATTAATCTTCAGACCGCAAGGGAAACTTCAGTCATCCATCCACCAAATCCCACCTCCGCCTGCTTCTCATTGGCTATCCAGACAGCTACTTGTACGACGGATGTCGTACCTCAATCCCCGATTGGTTGAACAGCAACACATCAAATCAATGCATTGATACGATTGGCGTTTAAAATGGTTTTGACCCACCTTCCGGACTTATAAGTA
>JAVKLF010000021.1:6304304-6317941 GCA_034783495.1 Millerichthys robustus
GCATCAGATTTGATAACAATTGGAAAATGCCCTCAAGGTTAGAAACCAACAGTGATCACCCCCTCATTTATTGACATTGCTGACATTTTTTATGGTTTATTTACTTATAACATTTTTCTCATTTTTATTACTCAATTGGTAATCTTTATGGGAATAGTGTTGTTGCTGGGTTGGATTTTTGTTCCCTAACATACATATCTTGATTTTTTTTTTCATCTAAAAAACAACAGAAACTCTAAATATTGTGATGAGGAGGAGCACTTATCTGTAATTTTATTTTAATAATGGACCAATAAGATGAGAAAATGTTCTTATTTATGTATATTTGCTTGTTTGTTCCACTTTAAAGCTATCCTATGTCACCCTACCAGATGATATTTATTTCTGGTTTGAAGTGGAGGAAATCAATAGCTCATTAAAGGTCTTTTCTCTTCCAGAGAAGACTGATGCTGTGACTGATTCCCATAACACCACTTACAAATATCAGTTAGAGCCGATGTGTAATTTATCAGATTTTATTCTAACAGACAAACATTCTAAATTAAGTAGGCAGATGTCTTTTTTGTCAGATATATTTAATAAAAACAGTGGAGTCTTTATTACTGGGAAAAACAACTTTACCATCACTTGTCATCCAATGTGAAACATGTGACCACATGGGATAAATATTCCTAAACCACATGGGAAACATGTGCAGAAAACATGTTCATTTAAATGTTACCGAATTTAAAATCTGATTTCATTTTCACTGTCTCGTGGTGAGAATAAAATGCTAACGCAGTAAAAAAAACTTTTTTTAACAGAAAAAAAAAACCGAAAACCTTTGCGCTGGTGAAACAGCGCCCTCGTGTGGACAAACGCGTAAAAACACAAACCGGAAACTACAAAAGCACTTCCTGTTTTACCGCGCGTCATAAAACAACAACAAGGATATAGCTATGTAAGATTTCGCGCTGTTGTGTTGACAGTCAGTTGCCATAGAAACCGATGCGATGTTTGTGTTTACGGTGCAGACGCCTCAGCTCGCGGAGGGAACGCCCTGCTGATCGGACAGGTAAATGTCGGGTCACGATGCGGATGAAAAGCTTGCTTCCTGCGGCGGGTCGTGTCGTGTCTCCCGCCCTGCGCCGTTCCTGTGGCGGAGAAGTTACCGAAGATCTCTCCGAGTCTTCTGCCTCTCTGCAGCTCACTAAACAAGCGTCTCTTTATGTGCACGTAAGCCTTAGGTTTTATTATTGTTATTATTATTACGCCAGCACAGAAAAGCACAACTGTTTTAATGCTGTTCCTTCTTCTAGTGGCCTTACTGTCTCAGAAGGTGCACCTACTGCAATTTTAACAAGTACATCCCCAAAGAGAACAATGACCACATCATGACCCGGTGCCTTCAGAAGGAAACAGAGACTTTGCTGCAGCTCAGTGGTGTATCCTGGTAAGAAAGGGATTTACGTCCAACGTTCAATCAGCCAGCATGCAGCTTCCTGCAACATGCCTCCTGTTTTATTGCAGCGTCACGTCTGTGTTTTTCGGTGGCGGGACCCCGAGCCTGGCTCCCGCCTCAGCTGTCGGCGCGGTCCTTGAAGCGGTTTCCAAGCGGGTGAGCTTCTCCGGCGAGGCGGAGGTCACGCTGGAGGTCAACCCCACCCCTGAGGGAATGTCGAGGTTAGAGGACTTCCGTCGTGCTGGGGTGAACCGTTTCTCCATCGGGGTGCAGGTAGATGAAATCGCAGCTGTACCCAAACATGAAGCGTTTCCTTGATCTACTTGTTTTTCATGCTTCAGTCTCTGCGCGATGAGGACTTGAGAAGTCTGGGGAGGGACCACAGCTCACGGGACGCTTTACGAACTATCGAGGAGGCCAGGAGGCTGTGCCCCGGTCGGGTGTCGGCGGACGTCATGTTCGGACGGCCCGAACAGACCGTGGAATCCTGGGAAGGTGAGCTGTCCGAGCTGCTGGGGCTGTGCGACGACCACGTGTCTCTGTATCAGCTGACCCTGGAGCGAGGCACTCGGCTCTTCGGGCAGGTTCAGACCGGACAGGTGACCACGCCCGCTGAGGAGGCGATGGCAGAGATGTACCAACGTGCACGCAAGACTCTCCGGCAGCACGGCTTCCTGCAGTACGAGGTGTCCAACTTCTCCAGACATGTAAGTCCTCAGCAGGCGATGACTTGCTTATAAAACTGATTTAAAAGACGTCGGGAAGCAAACTCGGAAAGAAAACCCTTTCTGTCTCTAAGGACAGCAGCAGTGATAATGTCCTTAGAAGTGAAGTGAAGACAACAGACTGAGGAGGAGTGACTCACTGCACATCATCAGGTCTTTATATATAATATGCTGCAGATATGATTCTGGTTCTGGTCATTATAAGAACGAGTCAACAGGAAGGGAAGGTAACAGGAAAGCATTACAATAATCGTGCTAACGCATTTTTAATTAGTCTGAGTCAGAATATTGCCAATATAGTTATTTATGAATTAGCTGTGCTTACATAATAACAGTTAGACAAAGCCTCGGGGTGATAAATATCCTCAGAGTGCCTCACATTTTTATCGGAAGCAGAGTAACGTCCTGGTTATGTTTCATGGGCTTCGTTCCCAATTTAAAACAAAGAATGCGGGGATTTCTGTTTTCACAACGTGCTTGTTGTCCAGCTAGGTGGCTGGTTTCACCTGGCTTCTTCTGTGAGTCTAAAAAGCAGCTTCTACACCCGACACGTTTTCAAGTTAAACACGTCGAGCTCTGAGCAGCGCGGTGACGCTCGTCTCTGTGTCTCGTAGAATTCAGAGAGCCGCCACAACTTGAGCTACTGGAGGGGAAGACAGTACATCGGTGTCGGTCCGGGTGAGTTCTCTTCGACACAACGAAAACCATCCGAGTCGTGCTGTTTGGGTTTGTTGTAACGGAAATACTAAATAAATAAATATATATATATTTTTGGGTTTGTGTGTACCAGGAGCACACGGGCGGTTTGCCCCCCTGGGGGAGGGGGGTGTTGTTCGCGAGGCCCGGACGCAGACTCTGGAGCCAGACGTGTGGATCCGTGAAGTCCTGCAGAGAGGACACGGGACGCGGAGGCAGATACGACTGAGCCACCTCAACCTGTGAGCGTTTCCTCTCAACAGGGTTGCTCATCTTGGAAAGGACGTTTTATTTTGGCGATCTCAGAAAGCAGGCGGCTGCGGCTTCCAGGAATTCCCCCGTCCGAGCGAAACGAGACGGTTTGCTCACGGGAACGTTCTGTCCTCGTTACTCGCCGTGCACGTCTCACTTCTGAACATTTGTGTCGTGCAGATTGGAGGAGGTGTTGGTGATGGGAATGAGAATGACCGAAGGCGTTACTCACAAGGTGAATCTCACAATAAATCCTTTCAACGCTCTGGGAACGTCTGATTCCAGAGATGGTGCTCCGTGTTTAGTCAGATCTGTAACGTGTTCATGTTTCTCCCCACGTTCGGACATTTTGCAGCACTGGGAGTTGTTCAGCCCCGAATCGGGTCTTCGTAAAATATTTGGCTCATCCGTTGGCGTCAAAGAGCTGCAGCAGAGCGGACATCTGATTCTTGATGACAGGCGAGTCGTTGTGTTGGTGGTTCGTATCGCCTGTCTGATATCTTTAATACGATGATGTTTTTTCTAACCTTTAGGGGTCTTCGATGCTCCTGGGGGGGTTTGGCCTTACTGGACTTCATGCTTCCGGTTTTACTGGTGGAGCTGGAAAGGCAGATTTCTTCAAACACCACGCAGGAACCCATGTCTGGTTCCCGACAACCAAAGACCTTCAACCTTTTGTGACCGATTAATAACAGAACTTTCAATAAATTGTGTTTTTCTGAGCCGTCTTCGGCTGATATTCGGTTGGTGCGAATGCTTGTTTGTTTCATGTGTCCCGGTGCTGGACTGCAGACCTGTCCAGGCTCCCCGCGGAGCACAAATCTATCCAAATATATGGTACCGCATGGATAATACGTATAAATATAAATCATTTAGACGTTGTTTGTACGGTTCAACACACCTGTATGACACAAACCACGTCACACTCCAGCAGGACGTATCAGACAGTTATTGTCTAGTATGAAGATGATATTTATGTGGCTGAAACAGGAAGTCTAGTGCATCCCACGTTTTTCAACATTAACGTTTTAAAATAACATTCTAATCATGATGGCCTCAGAAAAATGTGTTTTGTCTTTAATGAAATTTTTTTATTTACATTATTTTTACTTGAGTAAAAAGCTTGAGTTGATACATCCACTTCTAAGTATTTTTAAACCCAAGTATTTATACTTCTACTCGAGCAATGAATGTGAAAATTTTTGAGACCTCTGGCTTCGGACAGAAGGAGAGTGTGAAGAAACGGATGGATGGATCACCGGAGAAAATGCAGACTCAGACTTACATTTTTTATTGCAACAGAAGAACAAATATTTGTTTATTTGCTGAAATTTTACTAGATCCATTTATTAAACATTTGGGCTGAATTCAGAAAAATGAAATCTATAATCCCATCATTAGATTTGGTCACTGAAATAAATACTTTGAGGTTTATGAGTAAATAAAAGACGTTTATCCTTTGGAGAAATGTGTCGGTTCGTGAGAGAATGAGCTGAAATGTTTTATTTAAAGTTGCGCAGAGGCTGAGCTCTGTCCATGGTGCTGATTCAGCACGACTCGCCCTCTTCCATAAATGATGCTTTATTTATTTTTTATCCTGCGTGTAATATTGTGATTTAGAAGTGTGATGAACCAGCATTGTGTCTGACACATCCAACAGTAGGAGCGCTTCATGGTCGGATCCTCTGCGTCGTGCGCGCGCGCGCGTCGGAAGTGACCAATCAGCTGACACTTTGGAGACGTTTAAGGTCGATGTGTTTGACTCATCCCTCCTCCATTTCTCTGAGCAGCTGTTACGTCATCGCCCAACAGCAGCCTCGCGTTCGTGACTATTTTGTCTCATCTTTTTCAGTTTGACTCTGAAGGACCGCGGATCGCCCGCCGTCTGTCAGGTTTGGACTAAAATCGTCTGAGAAACGACGACAGTCTCGCGATATGTGTTGTGAATGACTCTCAGCTACTACCACACCAGATTTTATCTCAGTGTTTGTAGAACTGACTGGTTTGTATCCATTTCAGTTGCCATGGCATCTTTAATTAGATTAGTTCCAAAAGTTATTCAGTTATAGAGGTACATCCGTTCTTTTTTTCCCCTGAAAGTTTCCTTCAAATCAGTCCAGTGGCTCGTTGGATATTTTGCTAACAGACAGACCGAGTTGACCATAATAGTGTATGTCGAAGTTCAGTGATATTTTGCGGACAGTACAGACAAAACACAGGTGTGCGTGTTGAGTTGTGACGAAGCAAACATGACCAATAAAATGATTTTATTATTTAAAGGTTCTGAGTACAAAAAGCCCCGGTCCAGCCAGGTGCTGCAGAGTATAACTCCTTACATTTAGTGACATTGCAGCATACTACCGCAATTTGTTTGGTCGAGACGCGTCACGGTTCATTGAACCGAACGAACCTCGGGTTTCTTGGGTCCGGTGCTTGATCCAAGCACGAGCCGCAGGTCGCTGCTGAAGCTCGGCCGGCGCGCCAGAGGATCCACGGCGGCGCAGGGCGCGCTCAGTCCCCGCGAGTGCCTCCTCCTCCTCCGGCCCCTCTTACCGACGCACAGCGACTGGTAGGTCAGGATGGAGACGACCTGGTGCCGGGACGGGCTGGTCTCGTCGGGCAGCCCGCCCAGGGTGGCGAGAGCCGCGAACACGGCTTCCAGTCCCGTTCCGTCTTTAGCGGAGGTCTCGAAGAACGGGACGTCCGCGCCGAGTACCTGTCCCACCTCAGACCCACTGACGACCCTCTGAGCCTCCAGGTCCGCCTTGTTGCCGCAGACCACGAGCCTCATCGGGTGGGTTGGCTTTTGGACCTTTGCCTTGGCAGCTCGGATCTCGTCCTGCAGCTTGTGGACTTCCTTCAAAGAGTCTCTGTCGTCCAAACTGAAGACCAGGAGAAAAATATCCCCTGAGGAAAAGAAGATGTTTGAAAAACGTATTTGCCTTCAGTTTATTCCACATAAACACATTTATCTTTGTCTTACCCGTCAGGATGGACAACCTCCGTTTCGCAGGGAAGTCTCTCTCCCGCGCAGCGTCCAGGAGGTCCACCTGGTACGCCTCCCCTTGGATGTAGAACAGTTTTCTGTAGAAGTCCTCGACTGTGGGCTCGTACTGCTCCTCGTACTCTTCCCCCAAAAACCTCCGGAGAATGTTGGTTTTGCCGACCCTGGGCGCCCCGAGCACCACGATTCTGTGGCAGTTCCCGGGCTTGGTCGCTCCAAAGTCCGCCGGCACCCGATCGGTGGACACCTGCCGGATCCCAGAACTGGAGGATCGGCGCGCGACCACCGTCTTCTTCTCCTGCCGCCTCCAGCACCCCGTGACACTTTTGATGATGCCCATGCCAGCTTTGGAGACTTTGTGGTGCGGGAATAGAGCTGCGCTGTGCGTAAAGCCTGGCTGGCGGTGGCAGGTGATGGAGTTGACCATTTCCAGGATGCCATCAACAGGAAGGTAAAACCTCGCTGCTGGATTCATCCCTCTGGTCTGAGTTTTTCACGGAGAGAGCCTCTCAGAATCTAACCAGCTTCTGAAACAGAGCTGAGTGTCATCTCTTATAGACACCCACTCTGAGCAAAGCTTCTGCGTCATCAGCATCATTCTCAAAGTATGCCTTTTATAGAAGCACGAAGCTACCAGAATCATTTTGTGAAAAAAAGATGCTTTTTTTAGAAAAATCATTTCAGAAATGCTGATGGATTTAACCTGTTTGATTACAACAAGTCAGACATGATGCTCTGCTCCCGCCTGTAATTCACTCATCTTATTCTCAGCATGAGTTCAAAACATGGACTAATGGAACTCCCATCCCTGCGGACGTGACACTGTGGATGTGAAGCGTTAGAAATGTTCTCATCTCATTATTGCATTTCATGCCATGGTTTATTTTCCACTTTGTCCACAGGTTTCTGTTACAGTATGTGATTCTGAACGTGCTGCTGTGGCTTTTTGAATCACAGAGCCTCACATTAATAACTCTGGTGTTTTTGTTATTCTCAAACTGAGAAACTGAGTCAACGTCTTCTTGTTCAGCTCGCTCTGTTCTGAAGCGAAGTCCTCTGAGGTACATTTAGCTCCAGCAAGCTCTTTAAAATGTCCTTGATCCAGTGAGACAATAAATGAAACATTAACATGAACCGAAAACAATGAAAGGATGCAGGTTTGCCTTCAGCTGCACTTATTTCGAACAACATTTGGATCTGAGCAGAGTGAGCCGTAGCAACAGAACACAATGAAAGCTGAAGGACGTGTACCCACGGCTGAGCAGCACCACAGTCTGTTGCTGTGGGCAGAACTTTTCTTCTTTTCAGCAGAACCAAGGACGCGCTCTGAATCGATGAACCACATGATGGGTCCTTTTATTTAAGTGCTGCTGTCCTCACCTGGAACAGTGATATTATTTTTGACTTAAAATACATGACAATGTTTTCAGAACAAACCAAATTAAATGCACTGAATTTATCGATTCTTTATCATTTCTATTATTTATTTACTTTTTTCCTAATTCTGTACATATCTTATGTTTCCTTATTAATTTGCTTTCTCTCTGCCCATTTTCTGACCTTTATTAAAATGTATTTAAGTACATAAATACTTTGTTTTCACTGTACTTTAGTCTTTGTTGTTTGTGTTTGTTTTGCTCTGCTGAGATGTATTTTTACCAGGTGAACATGGCCTCTGCTTGGTCAGTTTGAGTGTCACTTTGATAGAGGGATAAAACAAATCTGTGTCTTTGAACAAATCAACCAAAACGAGAAAATTTTAAAAAACGAATATTTCTTTTTTTTTTACCCCTTTGTACTTCTGTAGAAGCAACTCCACTTACTCCCACTAGAGGGCAGAAAAACACAGAAAACATTAAAAGTTAATCTGTTAACCCTTCACAAATTACAGCTGTTTGTTTCTCCAGTTACTTAAAATAAGAAAATAATATTTGAACAAGAGAACCACATTTGCTTCCAACTCAAACCCTAAAGTACATTTACAGTTTATGATTTACATGATCAGGACTTGCTTCATGTCCTCAAAAGGAAAGTGTGCAATAATGACCCAACAACAACATAAGTAATACAAATGAAAGCTCACGCACACAATAAGTCAGATTTCCTCTCCTGGCCTGCATGACATCGTCTCTCCTCCCCCTAAAACATGGCCTGCGTGTCCTCCCTACGCTGACCTCATCGCACCTTTGTTGGGAAACAAAGAAGTATGTTCAGGCTTCTGTTTTTAGAAGAAACAAAAGCCACAATGTGCCAAGACAGAGGAGGAGGGGGGACAGGGGAAGTAAAGCTGATCCTGATCAGTGAAAGTCAGCAGGGTAATACTTTTGTTTTTAAAAAGCTGACTTGTTTAGGCCTAGAGTTACACACTGAGCTCCTGGGCGTCCGTTTCGTTCATCTTTTTGTGCACGATTTCTACAAACATCGCCCTTTGTCCCCAAAGTGTCTTTGTTGTTTCAAGGTGGAGCTGGTATTTCCTGTATTTCCTGCTCAGCCAGCCTCTAATCTCTCCTGCTGCTTCTCCTTCACTATCGTTTGTTTTCTTGTCGTTCGGCACAAGATCCCCGACCCTTCTGCTCCTCCTCCGAGACGACTTCAGATCCCTTTTGGGTTTTTTAAACTGAAACAAAACCGGTGCCAAAAAGCCAGTCATGTTAATTATGTAAAAGGTTGTAACAATAAAAAAATAAATAAGAAAGCATGAAGCTGAGGTTTTAAAGTGTTTGATGTTTGATGCACCGTCAACACTCACCTCAGTCTGTCTGTTAGCAAAATATCTCACAGCCTACTGAAGAGATTTTAATGAAACTCTCAGAAAGTCATTATTGGATGTACCTCTTCAGCTCACAAACTTTTGGAGTCGACACATTTCAGGATGGCTGCTGGAGCTGATGACTTTAGTTAACACAAAAAGGCTCCAAGTCGATCAGTTTTATCGATATTAAGTTCAATTCTGCTGTGGTAGTAGTGGAGTAGTGGAGTCATCCTAACACCTGAGGGCTGACATTAAATATTTTGACCAAAACAACAACAACTCCCATCATTTCTCATGATAATTTGACCTTTTAACTCACAAAAGGAGGCGGGCGATACGCATTCATCACAGAATGCCAGGCCTTGTCGTTGTTTCGGATTTCTCAGCAGAAGCGGAAGTGAAAGGGTTAAGTCTGACTCTGCATTCCCCTCCTCTTCCTCTTCATCCATTTTTTTTATTGAACTGTTTTCAGTGGAGCCATCTGCAGGACTCGGTGTCTGGACGTGCGTCAAACACAGAACTTAAGTTTTAAAAACAAACCACAGCCTTGGAGTTGTTGTTTTGTTTTGATTCGATTTGTTTTGTTTCGGTGGATGTTGATGTTCGAGCTGTAGTTTTGTCTCCTCCGGGTTTGTTGTGTCGAGAGAGGCGGGGACGTTTTCCCTTTTCAACCTCAATCCGCCCGAACTTTGGGACCCCCGCCGGCTGGCGCGCGATGACCTGAAGGTAAGAGAGAGGAGGCGAACCGACGCGGTTTAATCGAGTCTTATTCGACTCGGTCGGTCTCGTCGTCCAGCTTTAAGTCGAAGGTTTTGAACTTTGAAATCGCTGAGCTGAGTCACCGTCCCGAACCAGGCGGGTCGGTTCTGTCCTGACGCAAACATGGCACCGGTCCTGGTTCGGGACAGAAAGGACAAGTCGGGGAAATAAGTTGTATTTATTACAGCTGTGGTTGAATATCTGTATTTATCTTTTATAAACACGCCTGCCTGACACGTCGGACTCGTTTTTAGGTTGGTTTTATTCTGAAAAGACGGTTTGAAGGGCAATGAAGGGTCCAAAAATGAGTTTTACATTTTTTGGGGTCCTTGGTTTGTTGTGTAAAGTCCCCATCAGTTTCTATCATCCAGATTGGGTTCAAAATCTGGTCGAATTAAAACTCACTGAAACTCAAAATCTGTGATTTTAACTCTGAACCATCTGTTATTTATTATCAGCTCCCTCACCCTGTTTAGCAGCTTTAATCATCAGGAAGTGAGCAGATTAGTCCCAATTTAAAGTCACACTTCAGTGTTATCTATAGTCCTCTGCAGTTAATGGTGAACTTTGGATTTTAGCCAAACGCTACAAACATCCTGACCCAGAAACACTTCAAAATCACTTTACTGTCATCTTCCAAACCCCAAAGCTGCTAAGAAATCAGTCTGTAAACTTTAATTCGTCATATTATGTGTTTTTGTTAAATGTGACAGTATTTTTATTTATTGCAAAAGGATTCTTACACTCGTTTTGACTCCTTTTGTTCCTGTTTAAGTAAATGATTTAGTTCAGCCAGCTGCTTCTCTGTGAGTGAGATGTTTCAGACAATGTAGCGACGCCTTCATTCTGTAGTGAACTCAAATTTTAAAACCAGAAGCTCCAACGATTGCAGTCGTGATTGAGGTTTGTGTGTGATTCCACCTTTGCTGGGATTATCCCATCAGTTGAGCACAACACAGAGGATGAGTCTGATCTCTTTCAGAGGGAAAACAGAGTTTAAATTTGTAACTAATGTTTGTTTGTGTTGAAACAAGAGTAAATTCTGGGAAACTGCTGCTTCAGGAAAACCAAGCCCAGTTGTTTTGTGCCTCTTCGCTTCAGGTGCTGAGATTCATTCCAGACATTGTTATTGAAACACAGATGACTTGTGTTTGTGGGAATGTTCTGACTTCTCGTTTGACGTAACGCTCAAACTCTGCCTGATTTTCCCAGCAGGACCACGCTGGACATCGCCGAGGCTGCCTTCGTGCTGAACCGAAACAGAACGAGCGACCTCGCCCAGGGTGAAGACCTGGCCTGATTTCTCTTTGCTCTGCGTGAAAACCCCACCGCCGTCATGCAGAGCTCGTCGATACGCCGTCAGGTGAAGAACATGGTGAACAACTTCACCGAGGCCGAGATTAAAGTTCGAGAGGCCACCTCCAACGACCACTGGGGACCTCCCAGCGCTCTCATGGCCGAGATCGCGGACTTGACCTACAACGTGGTGACCTTCGCCGAGGTGATGGGGATCATCTGGAAGAGGCTGAACGATCACGGCAAAAACTGGCGTCACGTTTACAAGGCCCTGACGCTGCTGGACTGTCTGGTGAAGTCGGGTTCCGAGCGCGTGGCCAAAGCGGCGCGGGAAAACATTTTCGCCATTCAGACGCTCAAAGACTTCCAGTACTTGGATCGGGACGGACGTGACCAAGGTGTCAATGTCCGGGAGAAGGCCAAACAATTGGTGGCTCTGTTGAAGGACGAGGAGAAGCTGAAGAGGGAGAGGAGCCAGGCTCTGAAGACGAAATCTCGTTTGGCAGGGGTCAGCAGCAGCAGCAGCAGCCTGAGCTCTGAATACGTGAGCACCTCGTACACAACTCGCCAAAGCTTGGAGGATTTCAGCAGGCCGTCGTCGACCTATACCAGTGAGTGTCACGGTACGGTGATGTTACAAAACACAAGCGTCATCCTCTCCAAATATGTCACAGCGGGTTGTTTTCTTTGGTTGAACACTGATCTGAATGATACCGGAGTGTTTCCTGGAGCGTGTCACCGCTCAGGAATGCACACGACAAGTCTCCTCTTCATCGGATTACCTGGATTCTAAAACTACTGGGGGGGGACATGAAAGTGTCAAAGTGAAAGCAGTGAGGTGCAGATTTTAAATTGAATGACTGAAAAGAAAAGTTTTGGGGGGGGGATTAGATTTGCATCAGTTTCTGTTCTCTGCACACCTATTTCTCAGTGGTACTCAACAGATTCTTATACCAGAAACATTTAAAACCTGACTAAATATGAAGTAGACGTTCCTTGTGTTATGGCAGAATGTTTTAGTCTGTTGGACATTTGCATTCCTTTCATTCTCCTCTACAGTCACGTCAGTTAAACCGGAGTTACAAAAGAAAGAGGCCCGGCTCGTGTCTGCCACTCAAACAGGACGCCACAAATGGGGACTTTTGAATGTTTTTTGTGTGTTTGATCACTAGATCTCTGCTACTGCAGCATTCCTGGTTGGATGGCACACGGTGACACAAAATAACCGTGCTCACTCAACTACAGCTCGGTGCTGTTGAGTTGTATGAGAGCAGAGCCCGATGAAACACTCGTGACTTCGTTTTATGTTGATTTCTTTCACTTGATTTTTAAAGGAACTTCAGGCCAACCTACAAACGCTGTCTTTTATCACCACTGATTAGTCAAATGATTTTAAATATTACTAATCATAGTATCACTTTTATTAAATTCTATCAAGCATCCTTCTCAAATGGAAATGTTTTTTGAAAGCTTGACTCAAAAAGAACATTATTTAGGTGTGGTAGAAGTGTTGTCTTTGTTTGTGTGCATACAAACACAGTTTCCTGCTCTGTTCGGTGTGACTTTTAAGCTAAAAGGGGGAAATAATGGTGGTCTCTTGGGCGCAGGAGCGTGGAGACAGTTTGAACAAAATGCTGATGGATGGTGTTGGGGTTAGGAGGTTGGCAGCAGCTAATGTCCAGCGACTAGTCGGAGGATATTCAGAGGCAGCACGGTGGAAGCGATTGGTTTTTGATCTTGGAGTTTGCCAACATGTCACCTCTTTTAGCCCAGTAACCTGCATATTTCCACTTTTTTTTCCATTTGTTTTCCAAAATTTGGACACGAGTCCTGATCCTGGAATATTTGAAGCAAAAAATAAAAAGGTGGACCAGTGCATCCACCCCCCCCACCCCCATCAGCAGCCTAACCGTCCACACAGCCGCTCCATTGTTCTCAGTGCCGGCAGACTGTGGCAAGCCATGCCAGCAAAAGACCTAAACAACGGGCAATGGAGCATTAACATGCAGAAAAAGTGCCAGCTCTTTCCTGACCTTAAAAAAACCCGGCATAGAATGTTTCTTTCTGTTCTGTTGGTTCTTTCTCCACCCCGTCGCTCCCAATTCTTCCCCCTAAACTCACATCCCTGTGCTCTCTCTGTCCCTGTAGCCTCCACGTCTCGACTCGCTCCGGACCTGGAACAAGCGATACCCTCCACCAGTGGAGAAGAGGAGCTGCAGCTGCAGCTGGCCCTGGCCATGAGCCGAGAAGAAAGTGAAAAGGTACCTCTAAGTAGCATAACGCACGATTGCTCTTCCACTGAACAACCCACCCCCCTCTCCGGCACGTGCCCGACAGAACGCTTTCTTAGCTTTCCGTGCTCTGCCGTGGTCAAACATTAAAAAACCCACAGGTTCAGACTCTGTGTCCCTGCCTGTCCTCCGTGTCCCATGCTGTCCAGAGATGAAAGTCATGTGCTTCTATGTTATCAGTAACGCCCCCTTTGACCCCTCAGTGGGAGTGCTGCTGAAGAATGAGGCAGCTGAGAGTGAAAGAGTGAGAAGGCAAACAGGATATGCGCATCGATCCGTTTCCGAACATCCACACTCTGCCCTGGTCTTTAAGGCAGAGGCGGTGTTTGAGGCTTCGGCTCTGCTGCTGCTGCTGCAGAAAAACACAACGTCTTCTGAATAAGCTGAACATTTTCATACCTCAATGGTTAAAACTGATGAA
>JAVKLF010000021.1:6362614-6377848 GCA_034783495.1 Millerichthys robustus
TCAAATCCCTCTTCTGTATCTTTGGCCTGCTGTAGATTTGATACCAAGAAACATGTTTTCTGGTACGCTCCTTTCTCAGCATCAGAAGTGAAACAAAAAGACGAGCTTTGTCTCCGATGGCTTGCAAAACCTTTGAGGAATTTGGAGTGAGATGTGCCAGTTGCTGCATACTTTAAATATGCCACTTTCCACCCACGTGCTTTCCCACCGACCACGGCTGAGTCTGACACACCAGGGGGACGTGCTCTGAGATTATTTTGACCCCGCCGTCCAACTGAAAGGAGCTGAGAATGAGACACAAGCAAACTGTTTGTCATCAGGTGGAGGAATGTGACGCTTTGAGCTGCTCTTCTGAGCGTCTGGAAAGAAGCCAGAGAGGGCCGATGACAGGCGGACCGCCTCTCCGTGGTATCAGCACCTTCCAATCTGCCGTCGCATGCCACAAGATATCAGACATGCTTGGGTGACTGCAGTTTACTGTTCAGTATCGGACCGAGTCGGTGATTAGTGGAGCAGGTCTAGGCTGGCTCTGGAGACGAGCAGCAGTGTCGTTCAACAAACTGCTTCTCCGACGGTCAAGGATGTTGCAGCTGGAAAAGGAAAAAGGCTAAAAAAAAAGGTGGTGAACAGGAAACCAACAGCTTTGTTTCATATGCACTGCTGAGCAATTAATTCATTACATAAAAACAAAACTACCTTTTTTCCTTTTTTACAACATTTGGATTTCAGACCAAACAAGACAAGTCACTCCAAAACAGACCTAAAAAATTTAAGCAGATCCTTTTTTTTTTTTTTTTGTCCAATTTAAATGCTTGATCAACAGATAAAAATATAATGAAAATAAAACTCCCTGCTCAAAAGGAATAAATGTTACACAACTAAGAAGGCATTCCCCCCTCCCTTGTGGAACAGATTGCCCCCCGACTTGTTGTTGCAGTTGCTGCCAGTGTTCGTTATTTTCTCATCACAGCTTTAAAGGAAGCGGGTTCGGCTCTCACTCTTCACCTGTTAGGAGCCTCTCTTGGCGGTGGGGGTTGGAGAGCACAAATCAAGTGTTATGAAAGCTGTCTGGAGGAGAAAAAACAAAAAGTTAATCCGACGGTGCGCTCTTGCTGTTGGCTTTTTGCAATGGGAACTGATTTTTAGCACAGAGAGTTCAGTGTAAAGTAGAGGATTAAGTGTG
Organism: Millerichthys robustus; assembly: GCA_034783495.1. Lineage (NCBI taxonomy): Eukaryota > Metazoa > Chordata > Actinopteri > Cyprinodontiformes > Rivulidae > Millerichthys > Millerichthys robustus. The sequence continues at coordinate 6,363,798 of JAVKLF010000021.1, forward strand.
TTTTGTAATTATGTGGTGAGGGGAGAGGGGGCTTAGAGAGGGGCAGACTGCTGAAGTTTTAGAGGGGAGAGGTTGGGTTTTTTGGGTTTTTGTCAGGGTTGTTGCCTCAAACTCTTGCTGAGTGTGACTTATGCCCAGAGCGAGCCTCCAGGTGAGAACGCAGCCATAAAAATAAAAGATAAACTGCTGACAAGATTTTGTGTTTTTACTACTAGATGAATTTTCATGAAACTTTAAGAAGGTAATCTATGGATTTACGTCTACAACAGATTAACTTTAGGTGTCACCTTAACTGAGTCGGAGCTCAGGTTTGATGTGGTAGTAGCTGAGAGTCGTGCATAACAAATAACCCTAAATCTTGTCACATCACAGACCTTTTATTTGTTTTTTTGGTTTGGATTAGTTATTTACTTTGCAGCATTTTGACCAAAGCTTTACTTCTCATCTTTTAAACGCACTAAAGAACATTTCAGCTATCACTGCGGAGGAGCTCCGGCTGGCCTGCCTGGACACGTCTTGCGGTTCTGTTATCCTCGTGAACAAACTTCCCAGACAACCTGCAATACGGCAAAGACAAATCAAAACAAACAAAGAACACGCAAAAAGAAAAAAGTTGCTCAATGTCTTGAAACAGCGAGGTGTTTGTCAACCTCAAAGTCAAATGGAAAGCCAACGAGGGTTCTCTTATGGCAAACCTTTTGTGTTTTTATTCTTTATTCTTGATTATCAGGCGTCAGTTGTGACTACTTGTGCATTTTGGTACGCTAATTCATCAAACACTCTTACTAGTTACCAAGTAGTGGCACTTTTATCTAATTAGCTCGAGCGGAAGTCAAGCGAGTTAGCATATATGCTTCATTAATTGCCCAAAAGTTCTTATTACTTCGCTTTTTATTTATTTCTAATTTTTTCTCACTAATAAAATGTGTCCCGAGCTGCAAAGCGTGCTTCAGCTGTGATTATCAACTGGTGGTCTGTGGGCCACTTTGAGTTTGTTGACCGGGGGCCTTTCAGGCCAGTGAGGGTGACATTATAAAACTAAAAATATATAGTGAATTTTAACATTTATCATTATTTTTAAACTTTAGGACAAAAGAAAAAACATATTCACATAAACAAGAAACTAATGCATATTGTTTATACCAAATTAATCTTATTATTATCTAGTCTAGTCCTAAATGTCTTTAAAGGTAACCCTGATGGATTTAAGAGAAATTTCCTACTTTAAGGCTGGAAGTTACTGAAGTGTCCAACAGGCTGATCTAATCAACATGTTTCCCTCTTTGTATTACTAGCATTGATCACATGTTTGCAAATAAAAGGCTTGCTATATTCTTTGATGGGCTCGTGGTCCAAGTCCAGACTTGCGTCCTGCCTGTCGGGTCAGTACCGTTGACGCTGACGAGCCACAGCTAATTTCACATTTCGAGGAAAGCGGAGCAGAAAAGTAGCTGTTAGAAAGCTCCGGTTTTCCTTGTTCGACAGGTTTCTTTCCCATGCTCAGAGTCAACCACACAACAAAACATCTTGTTCAGAAGAAATCAGGATTCATGACATGATTGATGACTCATTTCTGTTTACAGATGCGACCAGTAACGGACCCCGCTGCTCTGCAAGTCCCTGCAGCTCTTGTTGTTTTTGTTTTGTTTGGGTTTTTTTTGCAGAAAGGTTCAGCTGTATTCACTTTGATATTGGATCAAGTTTGAGCTCATCTGTCAGAATGAAGTGAGGATTATTTAGTCTGACATTTGACCAGAGAGCTGTCAGGGATTCTCCAGCTTGTGGTTTATCGAATCCAACTCGACTGCAGACTGAATTTAAGTCAGAGCAACGTTATCCATTAACGTCTGTTTGTATTTACTTAACTAAACACTTGTTGTTCCGATTCGTTTCGTTCTCCTCGGTCCCCTGGGTTTGCAGATTTCTGCGAGACGGTGGCCGCAGGAGGAACGAACCAACATTCAGACCTTCTTTAGTCCTCAGATCTCAACACTGAACAGTTAATAAGTTGTTTCTGGTTCAACAGTTCAACTTGCCCTGCCGTATCATGCACCTTTCCTTAGAGATTATCTGGTTTGTTTTTCTTAAGCTTAACTGTTGTGGACTGTAGCAAAGACATAACAAAGATTCTTAGAGACTCCACAAAATAATCTACATTCCTGACTTTGGAAAAAGTTCTGCAATCACATGTGGTCAATAATGATAATAGTAGTTACAGCTACAATCATAGGGTTCCCTTAAAATATAGACAAGGAGCTCATGCAAAAAGAAAACAGTCCACAACTGTACAGTTTAAGAACTTCAGTGCTGCGTTCAAGTACTGTCGGAATATCTTTCATTTTAATCTCAAATGACTATAGAAACAACTAAAGAATGAGTACAAAATTTTAATTTTTCAGGAACATCAATATTCCATCCATTACACATCAGTTCCTTAATGAAATCCTCCATTAATATTTACTCAACCTATCCAAGTAGATGTTTGCTCATCGTTGAACAACTTGGAGTAACTACTTTTATTTTTGTATACTATGTAAACTATCTAGTATATTCACTGTTTAAAACACCTTTTAACTATTTTCTTGAGTCATTACTCAAAATTTTTTCAAGGAAAATTCTTTGCTTAAACGAAAATATTCAAGGCGACTTTTTATTTGATTTAAAAAAAACTGTTTTGTGTTGCTATAAAAGCCAAAAAAAGTTTTTTGTAATAGAAAACACAATAACACTAAATAAATCTTTATTTAAAGGACTTGCTGTTATATTTTTCTTCTTTATGATTAAACATCTCAATAAAATAAAATAATCTCAACATTAACATAAACAGCTGTAGTTATGTTTTATTAGATATTTTTAAACATTACATATGTATCATTACATTGCAGACTTCGCTTTTTTTTATCTTTTTTTATTTATTTTTTATTTTTTGCGCGTGGTGCGTTCGTTTGTCTCTGTGAAGCTGTCGTCTCCGAGCCGGAGCAGGAGCACTTGAATGCAGCAGCGAGCGGTGCCCGAGGTGTGACGTCACGGACGGCCCAATCAGAGCCTGCTGGAGCGGAGTATCGGTCCACAGTTTGCTAAGAGCTTGACGCTCTTGTCCTGCGGAGTCTGAATCAAACAAACGAACGAACAAACAAACAAACAATTTTGTTTATCGCGCGGGATAGCTCGTGGGAAGCGGAAGGAGAGCGCAGACGGAGCGCATGGAAACACTATGCGGCTGGAAAGACGGCGATAAACATGCTCTGCCCGACGCTGCTGGCCTCGTTTCTGCTCGCCCTCTTTCTTCTCTGCCGGACCTCTTTCTGCCAATATTCAAGCGACCAGTGCAGCTGGAAGGGAAGGTGAGCTTCAGTCTTTCTTTCATTAAAAAAAAATCTAAGAGTTTAAGTTAAAAGTTTAATTAAAGCGGGTGTGTATAGGCTATTTAAAAAAAATAAAAATAAAAAAGTCAGCCGCTGGCTGCGAACCTGAGATGACCGAAACTCAGTCAGGACACGGCGGGGAAATAAAAACACGCCAAATGAATTTCAACTTTAACAACGGATCGAAAAATAAACAGTTTTAAGCCCAGAAACTGTTTCAAAGAGGAGTCTTGTTTGTTTGGAGCTTCTTGTGCTGTATTTATGAATGGTAGGCACAATTATATCATGAATAATATCAGTTTCAGGTTAAACATTAAATCATATTTAGTGTTTCTGAGTTAGTCAGACAGTCAGTCATACTTGAACAGTATTTGTAACGTAGGTTGATATTTCACCATATAACTTGGTTCAGGGTTTTTTATTTTACAAAGTTTTCAGTAAAGTTGCTGATCAAACATGTTTTGAAATCTGTTTTGCACTTTAGATCTGTGCCTTCAAATAAAGTGTTTTTTCTTCTTTCCACCAGCCAGTAGGGGTAGGTCATACTTCTGGGTTTTCAACCATGAGTCTGCTCTTCATTAGTGACATGCTTTTGACTAAAATCCTTTAATTGCACGCAGAAGTGATGAAGTTAGATGGACTTAATTAAAGGCGTGCTGAGGTGAGGCTGGTAATGGGGGCTTTTCGGCTGCATCTGCTCAGCATGTGCCACCATGACTCACTTTATTTGGATCTACAGCGAATTAAGATTTTTAGCATCTCCTTCTTCGGTAAGCTGGGCGTTTCTCCTCCAGAGTCAAACCACGAGCTTGGCATGCACGTCCCTCCATCGTGGCTTCCTGTCTCTGGCTCTGCCACAGAATGACTGACACAGTGGAGTTCGTTTTTTTTTGTTTTCATGCAAACCCTGACCAGGCATTAAGTTGTGGAGGGAGTCATTTGGTCGTGCTGGCGCCAGAGTCCGAAGTGCTGCCTGGACAAGTCTCTTCCACTCTCCATGGTGGCTTGAAAGCGAGGGGAGGTTCGGTGCGTGACCGGCATTTGCACTCGCATGCAGCAGCCTCGGCTACTGTTGCTGCTGCTGTGTGCCCAGAAGCCCCTGTGTCCCCTCCATTCATCCCTTTCTGCCTCTAACTCTTCCCAGAGGCAGGCTGCCAGTGGTGCGTTTTGCCAAAGCTCTAGGCGGAACAGTGGGAGACGGGGAGCGTGTCGGAGCTGAGGTCATTTCGGCTGCTTCGGCTCGTGACCGGTCATGCAGCCGGTCTTGCGCTGAGCCTTGTTGCTTCAGGAGGCATGTGGTCTAATGTCCCTACAGTCCGCCTGAGGTCTTCACCTCGGGTTGTTAATTCAGACTACAGAACGAGCAAAAAATCAAAACGCATTAATCAAAGTTTTTCCACAGTTAAGGTCTTCTGATTGGACTGTTCCACTAATCGTCTCACCCGTTTTGTCCTTTAGTGGTCTGACCCATGAAGGGCACACCAGGGATGTGGAACAGGTGTACCTACGATGCTCGCAGGGCTCTTTGGAATGGCTCTATCCCACCGGCGCCATCATCGTCAACCTCCGGCCCAACACGGCGTCGCCCGCCGCCGCCCGCCTCTCGGTCTGCATCAAACCCTCCAAGGACTCCACTGGCACAAACATCTTCCTGGACCGCAACGGCGAGCTGCGGTTGCTGCTGCGCGAGCAGGACCAAGGTCGGGGGAAAGTGCACTGCTTCAGCATTCGAGAGGGGGCGCTCTTCATCGAGGCCGTCCCACACATGGACATCAGCCGGCGGATCACGGCGTTCCAGTACGAGCTGGTCAGCGACAGACTGAGAGCGGAGGCGCTCTCACCTTCAGGTAAGATTTAAGACCCAGTTATTCTTTTTTTCTTGTCTTCCTTGACACTGAATAGAGCCACCTATTGGCAGAAACCAACATTCTCTTCAACAACCCAAAGTCAGTTTGGTTTTTATTAAAATGGGAAAATGTAACGACAAAAAGTCTTTTCTGAAACGACCTTATTTGGAATGAAGGGTCAGTATGAGCCGTCAGCTCATTTCACAACATCACAGCTCTGCTGCAAGGCCCTAATTGTTTTTCTTTGGCCGGTTTGTGTGCGGAGGGTAAAAGCCAAACACGGAGGCTTCCAATGAAAACCAGCCGTGTGTTTTCACGCTGTGTACCTGCCAGACCTGCACAGCTTCAAGCTGAGCAGCCGCACAAGCGACTGTGTTGTTTTTTCCAACCAGAGCAGAATAGGAGCGGCATCAGGCCCACATGTGTTTTTACGGCTCTCCGGCTTCACGTTTCCACATCCTGCGTCGAAATCTGGCACAGGGAGGAGGTTGAAAAGCAGATGAGAGGCTCTGCAGTTGTTTGGACCACATTAGTGCGCTGGGCTCGGCTCTGTAGTCTGATCCGGGGCTGTAATGTGGCGTGAGCTAGCCCTGGGATGATTCACAAAGACGTTGGTCTCGTGTCATGTGAGGCCAGGACGAGTTTGATTGATGGCTCCTTTGCTCCTTCTCGTCCTCTCTGGTCTATTCCTTTTCTCCTTTTCCCTCTCTCTCCCTCTCCTCTCTGACCCGCTGTGCTGGGATCGAGTTGCTCACCATCATGTTGGAATGAGTCTCCAACCAGATGTTGGGAGGAACCTTTCGGAGCATATAGGCTGTTTTTCATTCCCCCAGCCTCCCTTTCAGCTCACTTCAATTATTCTCCCCTTCCCTCGCCCCTCGCCATTTCCTACCACTTGATTTCTTTCATGTCTATTTATCATTTTGCTATTTTTCCTTTCATTCCTCTCCCCTTCGTATAATTTCCTTCTCTCCTCCTGGATATTTGAAGTGGTTTTTGTCCCTGCTGAATAAGATCAGCGAGTTTTGCTCCATTTCTGAGGAATGCATCTGGGCCCAGATGTTGCAGTGACACCGTGCCCCGCCCCTCCCGTCCCTCTCCTCCCCGTTCTTGTGAAGTGGCTCTGATCCGAGCGGTGCAGCGTGTGCGCGGGACCAGAACAAGATGCTGACTCGGCTCCCGGGCACATTCCTGTGGTTCTGTTTCACACGTGAGCCTCGCTCGACTCCGGCAGCTCCGCCTGAACCCACGGCGGTACGCCGACTCGCCAAGCGTCCTCTCAGCTCCGGGCTGAGGGCGAGGCCCGCTCCCTGAAGTCTTCTGTCCATCCGTGAGGCGTCCGGGATCGTGTCGGGTTGACCTCCTGGTCTCTCTGGTGACGTAGCGGCGCCTTGTGTTTCTTCTCCAGCTGACCTCAAACACGCTCACCTTTCACCCCAGATTCTCCACTTCACAACTGAAAATAAGGTTGAGCTCTGCTGATTAGGATGAGAAAAGGACACACCTGTTTTCTGTAGCAAGAAGTTTTGACTTCGCTCATTTTAACAGCCAAGAATGCATCTTTTTTTAAAATTTTAACCTGATGTTCAACAAGCGAGAAGTCCAGCCAAGTTTGGTGGTTTAAAGGTTGTCATTGAAAACCATGAAACCAAACATAAGAAGGTCAAACTGGTGCAGTTTGAAGAGTTTATTCGAGTAGTTTTTCAAATAGATTGATATGGAATTCTGAAATGTGGATCCAGACTCCCTGAAAATGAAACACGACTGAATCTGTTGGAAAAAAAAACGGAAAATAAACAAGAATTTGCTCAGTTCTGGGTCTTTTTTTTAACTGGTCTACACGGCTTTGAGCAATTAGTATTTTTTTAATAAACAATTTCAGATCTTACTTGTAATAAACAGACTTCTCACTTGTTCCGCACCGCTAACTAGACCCCCCTCCTCCAACGTCCCACTCCTCCTCTCCCCTCCTGCTCCTAATGAAAACTGAAGCAGTCCTAGATTTAATAAAGATTCCCAGATTCAGCCAGCTGCAGGTCCACCTGGGTCAGCTAATCACTGTGTTCATTTGAAAACATTTCTCCTGCTGTAAAGCTGTCTGGAGGTGGATCGCCTCTCTGCTGCCACAAGTCAAAGGTGAGCCGCTGCCCGAGGCATGGATTCTTGGTAGAGAGCATTTAAATTCTCTTGTTTTAAACCAAAGTATTTGCCCTGTAGTAATGAGATCATGACCGTTCCCGGACCTTTGTAATGTGAGATTAGAGACTTTATTTTTCCTATTTTCTGTCTCGTCTCTTGAGCGTTTTTTCCGTTTCTGGCCACTGACCAAATATCCTCAATGTGCCGGCAGGCATTGACACAAGTGAGTTCAGCGTGTTTTATCTGTTAGTGGTAAGTGCAGTCCAATTGGGTTTAAAATTCACTCCTAAACGCCGCTTTGTCGTTTTAAAATAAACAGTCATCTTTCAGGATGGAAAATACTGTGACGCCGATGTTTTGGTTGGCCAGGTCACTGCTTGGAGTTTCAGGCTCCTAACTGGAAAGCTGCAGGCCCGTCAACGCTGTTTTGTCTCAGAGTCGATGAATAAAAGTGCCAAAGAAATCTTTTTTTTTCTTTCTGTTTGGAGAGCTCTACCAGATTGACTTATCTACCCTGTGTCTTTATTTCCTCAGCACCCTGTCAGCCCTGCAGTGATGCTGAGATGCTTCTAGCAGTCTGCACAAATGACTTTGGTAAGTTACAGTCGCGTAAGAAATTCTAAGCTTCCTGCCGCAGTATGGTGGCAAAAACCTTAAATCTTTTTTTTTTCCCCCAGTGGCACGGGGCAGCATTAGGAAGGTGGACCAGGAGGAAGAGTACTCGTCTGTCACCGTGGAGATCAGTCGCCTTTACAGACAGAAGACCCAGGTCTTTGCGTCGGGGGGCGTGCGGGTACGGAGCTGGATGGGCAGCGTTAAGATGCCCCTGCGGTGTGGGGTGAGATCCGGGGAGGGGGAGTTCCTCTTCACTGGGACAGTGAGGTTTGGGGAGGCCTGGATGGGCTGTGCCCCTCGCTACAAGGACTTCCTGCGGGTGTATCGCGAGGCAGAGCAGCGGGGGACCAACCCCTGCCATGTGGACACGGACTGACTGGAAACGCAGCCGGCCCACGTCGATTTGGGAGGAGAGCCGAGCTGAGAGTTTGAGGCGGGCTGACGAAGAGTCTCGCTCCTCTTCGCTGTCGCCAGAATCACGCGTGCAGCTCCTGAATGTTGCCAAGCAGCATACTGGAAGTGTCGAAGCTGGAATGTGTTCGGATCCTCTTCTCCAACACAAGAACTGCAAAGTTTAAAATGTAGCAAAACCCAGATTTTAATGTGTATAAAATGTGAATGAATATTGTACATTTTGAAGCTCTGTGTGATTTGTAAAAAGGCTCGATGTACAGATCTGTGTTTTTAAAGTGAAAACTTTTTTATTTTGTTCAAAAACTTATTTGCAATTAATTCCTGAATTTTTTTTTTCTTTCTTTCAGTTTCAGCGATTGTAAAAATAAAATAATTTTTTTTGTTCTCGAGAACAAAAGCATTTATTCACTCGCGTCAAGCTTCACACAAAAAGAAGCAGAAACGTAACGGAAACTTCTCAGTCGACCTGTGATTTTTTTTTTCCAGTCTAGTCTGTTAGAATTAAAACTCTGCCATATGATGTGCATTAGCCTCAGTCAGCCCTGAGATGCCAGAGGTCCAGAGGAAGATTGATATCAGCGAGTCGGGGCGGATTCCTTCGCGCCGGTTCCTGTGGTGACGGGTCTTCCGTGTGTCAAGGTCAACGTGAAAGGCCTTCTTTGTTCACGCAGGGCAGCTCGGTGTGAGTGAGAGGTCTGAAGACGGCGCTGGGACCAGGCATGCAGCAGAAAGCAGGACCCCACTCCTAACTTTGATTACCATGGAAACTGCTGCTCAGGCCTCCATTGTCAGCTGAAGGCCCGTCATCTTCACGAGCTGAAATAAAAACCCAGGTGACAGGAGCTCATCGTGACACAGGTCAGATGGCGTCCAGTTTACGGCCTCAGCTCATTTCATTTGCTATTTGCAGCTGAAATGCACCTACATGCCCTGAACAGAGAAGTGCTTTCCCAGACGGGACCACGCGCTGAATCGACTGTCAGAGTTCCAGACGTCCTGGAACTGCTCGCTGGGAAATGCAAACAGAATTTCCACGGTAACATCTCCTTACTGCAGATCACTCCTCAGCCTGGCTTTAAGACTTGGAGTCTCAAAGGTGGGGGATCGATGGGCGTTTCTTCACTGGCCCAGCTGCAGTTTCTTCTCCAAGGATTTATTCCATCTCCAGACTGTTTACCCCATCTTCCATTTTCAGGTGTGCATCTCTCTTACCATAAAAATAAGTTTATTTCACTGCATTTTATCATGTACACCATTGTCGGTGATAAAATATCTCTTATTTTCTCCCCTGATGGGAAACTCAGACAATTAATTGTACTGACCAGAGTGATGCATCCACCTGAAATAATCATTTCAGTTAACATTCAGTTCATGTCAAATATACTTTATTGATCCCAAAGGAAAATGAAGTTTATACATAAGCTAATAAAAATTTCCAAGTACACTTCGTGCTTTTGATAATAATCCCTCAAGACCTCATTTCCACACATTTGAACACATAACCTGTAAATGATTGAACAAAATAATTTATATGCAAATTATTTAAAGACGAGTTGAAGAGCCGGTGACCCCAGCAGTGTGTGTTGGTCCGATTCATCGTGTCTCTTTGGGAAGTGCTGGAATGTGGGGAATGTGTCGACTTCACACACACGGGTGAGCAGCCACCACCCCGACGCTGCTGCCTCGATTAACCAGAATCAATAGAGTCTCTGTGGTGTGTGTGTGTGTGTGTGTCTGCAGTGGCCCACACCCCAGCAGCCAGAACTGAGTCTGCAGCTGTAGTCCTCTGATCCGACATTCTTCTAACGCTGTCCCCACAAGCTTCAGATGGTTTAAAGTGGACCTTCTGTTTTAAATATAGAACGATGCTCCTCGTCTTATGTCCTGTGTGTGCATTTTATTTACTGCTGGACTTTCTCCTGCGGTGCAAGATAAAGTGGGATCACTGTCGTGTTGGAAAAGTCACGGTAACCGTGACGATTTGAGACGAAATTCCAGGAAGTTCTGATTTGAACCAGTTTAATATTCTGTTACTGGGCTGAGCAAGGTTTTAATTTCCATCTGGCTTCTGTTAATCTTTAGTGTTAAAGTTTATTCTTCATAGTTCTGCGAGACTAAAAAAGGTGGAGGTCAGGGAAAACGGTGGATAGGTTGTCTCGCGTGTCTTCTGTCATCAGAACCTCAGTTTGTTTTCATGTTCAGTAACTTTCTGAAGATCTTTAATTGCTTTACATTTTTGATTCTAACTCGCTTTTGTAGTGATTGTTTATGGATTCATTTTGCTGAACCAAGGCTTAATCTAAGGACTTCTCACATCTTTGCTCATGTAGTTAACTTGGACTTGTAATTTTATGATGAAGGGCTTTAATGTCAGCAGGTTGAAGTTCCACTTTTGTTCCATCTGTTCAGCATAACCAATCCATTCTGCTCAGCTTTTCTCATCATGCATGAATTAAATAACTCTGTGCTGCTGCACTTTGTGTTGTTTTTTATTCCCCCCCACTCTGCAGTTAAGGACAGATCAGCAAAGGTCTACTAGTGATTAAAATGCTCGTTAAATTCTCAGGAACCTCCAGTGGGCCCTGAGTTTCCCAGCTACGAAGCGTCGTACAGCTGCCTCTGTCCAGTAAGGTGGCGTGCAGGATTAAGAATTGGGTTTCTCTGGAAGTTTTGCTCTTGCAGAGTTGCTACAAAGAGCCTCCACGTCTCAGCACCAAGCCTCAAAGAGGATTGAGGAATCACATGTTTGAACAGAGAACGTGTCACGTTCACGAGGCGACCTGGACCTGACCTCCGTCTGATGTTTCAGAGAACCTGGTTGTTTCGTTTTGTCTAGCAGAGACTTTTAGGATGGTATTCACTTAAATAAAATACAGTAGCTTTGCTAGAGGGAAAACAGACTGGAGGCATGTGATGGAAAACACAGCGAAGCTTTATCATGTAGATGCTTCGGTCTGGGCTGATGTCTGTGTTACATCTAATTATTTCTGTTTGTGAATGGCAGTCCGGCGCTGAAGTCTGCTCCAACACGACTGCCTCCTTCTTACTTTTGTCCCGAGCCGGCCTCTTTCTCAATGAATGAATGTGTGTCGCTGCTGTCTGCTCACATGGCCCCCAGAGGCAGCGCTGGGGTGTCCCGTTCATTCAGCAAACACATCCCCAGTGTGTGTGTGTGTGTGTGTGTGTGTGTGTGTGTGTGTGTGTGTGTGTGTGTGTGTGTGTGTGTGTGTGTGTGTTTAGAAGGGGTAAGGGGTCCTCCTGCAGTTAGCCCTCCAATAATCAGCAGCCCAAAGGATGCCAAGCAAACATGCAGCAAATGGCACTTTTATTTACTTGCCTTCACTTCCCCTCCCCCAGCAGTTTTCATTTACTGAGCTTCAGCTCCTTATCCAGTGGCCCCATGGCAACGGGGTGGGGGGGGGACTTTCTCATGATGTCACGATGACCACAAAGCATCAAAAATTGTTAGTTTCAATGCAGTGTGCGGATTTGACAGAGGATCCTGTATTAAACGGTATCAGTTGTTGAGGACGAGTCGTTGCCGGTGCAGAAATCTCTGCCAGCCTTGATAACAACACGCCTATCCCGTCTCCCCCCCCACCCCCGTTCCAGGCCGAGTCTTGGCACTGAAAGAGCATATTGTTGCGAGCTCTATACGACCTGTCATCTATCAACACCCGCTTCTTGTCCGATTGTGACAATGCAATCTGCAACGGGCCTCGCTGCTCTCAGGCCTGCCATCAGAGGAGCAAATCTGCGGTTTGCACAGTCCAATGAGCTTGACTCCTCCTTGGCAACTAGGCCAACCTTCTTTGACCTCTGACCTTGGTTTTAGCCTTTGGATGGGAGGAGAAGAGAAAAAAAAGGTTCCTGTCTAAATTCAGCCATTAGATTTTGAAGTGGACGTGACAAGGCCGTGCCCTCGAGCCCGCGAAAGGAAACACGCATCTTTGGGTAATGAGAGGCGAGCGAGACGATCAGCCAGTGGAGCGCAGGGTGTGATAGATTGTGTAATCGAACGTGTGACGTTTGACAGATGTCCACATGAGAAGTATAATAGGTTGTGTGACAGAGAGGCAGGAAGTGAACCCTTAGATTTGTGCACAGGAGCGGATGTGGGCTGTTTGCTTTCAGGACAGAGAATGATGGATGGGTTCAGGGGGGAGGATGATGGGAGAAGACGAGGGATAGGTGCATGTCTTGTTAAATTGGGGCTGGGGGGTGAACACTGTTTATCATCAACAAAAAGCCAAGTTTAACCTCATGCACCAAAAACCAAACTTGGTCTAAAATTAAAAGGCTGCAGGTCACGTGTTCCTTCATGCTCCGCCTTTAATTTAACATGCTCACCATTTTTTATACAATTAAGTAAACACAGAGAAAAAAAAGAAATAATCTCAAGTTTCAAAGCAAGCAAATGTTTGACTTGGCAAAGAAAATGTTTCACGGGCGAGGCTTTGATTTAAACAAACCTTGACAAAGCATTATTTCTGCTCCTCTTGTCTCACAGGAGCGGGTTGGGTTTCATTAAAACCATTAGAGCTTGTAAAACGGCGTGCTGAGTTCTGAGCTGCAGCAACAGTTTCGGAGTGGACAAGTGTTGGCGACAGCTGAAAGCCCAGCTGGGGAAAGAACGGCCGAGGCTGGAGGAATCGACCTGCTTGGGGGGGGGGGTCTTCACCAGCTCCAGCCCAGGTGACGGCGAGCGACCCTTAAACAAAGGTCAGGAACCTGTTGGCGTGCGCGCGACTTGCCTGTGCTGCGGAAGGTCAAAGGTCAGCCTGATTAAAAAGCACCAAACTAAAAATCTTGAGTCATCTTGCTTTATCTGCTAGAGAGGAAAAAGATCGGGAATAGAACTGAGAATAGTGACTAAAACACAGATGAAACTTTGGATTTTGAACCCCTTTTGAAATCTTTCCAGACGTTTCCAGGACCCTCAGTTTGCGCCACAGTTCTGAAGGTCCACCCAGCTGTAGGAGTCAGTGCTCATTAGTGACATGATGTGTAGATTTAGAGGGATTATCGCTGCTCTGCTGTGGAATGCACAACATTTGTAACAAAGGGAACCCTGGACGGAGCGGCAATAAGGCCTCAGAACAAAAAAAACCAACCCTGTGGCGCTTCTAAAACACCATGAATTCTTTGTATGCTGCCAAACCAACATTTATTACAGAAATATATCAAGTTGCTAATCATCAAACTCATGAATTGAATGAAACAAAGAGTAGATAAATAGATCTGAAAAGTAAGGCCAGCAATGAGGAGCCAAATCTCTGAAAACATCTCGACTCCGACTCACAAACATCTTTTTTTCTCATAATACACAAAGAAGGCTAATTTTAAAGTAGTTAATGGTCAGTTTGTGGGGTGACCTGTCTGGGACTTTGTAGGTGTGCATATATTTGAATTCACGCTGTGTGCTTGTCGAATTTATTAAATGGAAACTCGTGAAGGAAACTTGGAGGAACGTCCAAGTTGTGCTTCTCTGGTCATTGTCTTGTATGTTTTATTTTTAATTTTTTTTATCTGAATGGAACATGAATTCAGGCGCAGACACTCTGAAAATTTTAACTTTCCATATCCAGTGTAAATTGAATTGAATTGAATAAACTTTATTAATCCTGTAGGGAAATTGAGGTAGTCTGTTGCTCACACATAATTCACATCC
>JAVKLF010000021.1:6379355-6396282 GCA_034783495.1 Millerichthys robustus
TGATAAGAAAATGGCTAATTTGATCAGATCTAAGTGGATTGTTTCCACTAAAAATGCTCCAAATTTCACAGCAGTTCCTGTTTACGTCTTTATACTACCATCAACTTCACATTAAATTATTTACAGAGAATTTGATGGTTGTCTGCCGGCACAAATAGCAGAATCGCTACCAGTAGCGCTTGAAGAGTAGCCTTCGGGATCTCCCATTCTGGATGGAATGTTGCATTTCTACAAGAATAACCATGCAATGCAAAATTGTTGACAGCATAAAGATTTATGAAGTAGTTTCCCTAAATATGGAAATTACATTTAGATTAGAACTGTATTAGGATAGCAATGGCAGCAAACCACTTCAGTCTTAGACCTGCTTGGAATTAGCTGTACAATTAAACCCACTTCAAAAGAATCTGAACTATTTCTTCAGGAGCAGAAAAAAACCCCAAAACAGCTGAGATTTTAGCCATCAACAAGAAAAATGACTGCACAACAGCTACATGGCTTTGAAGGATCAACATTCACTTCGGTCATTCTCATCAGTTTGGAATCCACTCATTCTTCTTCAATCACACGTTGCACGTGCACACATGGGAAGGGGGGGAGCAAGTAAGGAAATGGAATTTTAAAGCACACAGAGATAAATAAGTTAATATGAAAATGTTCATTTTTAAATATACAATCTAAATAGGAAGTAGTTTAACTGTGCAATTTCAAAGAAAACAACAACAAAAATGCTTAACTGAAAGCTGTGGTCTGCTGAGGCCCTTTTGTCAAAAATATAGTTTTCTGATGAATTGTAGAATTGCCTCAATAAGTCAGTGAAACACTGAGGCCATCTGACAAAGAGCATTGCTTTGTAAAGAGTTATACACGCACAGTACAGCTTTAGGCACATGCAAGAAGTGCTAGGAACATGTGCACAGCTGGCCCGTGCACCTACACACAAATGCACTGAGAGCTGGGACCTGGAGGTAAGTCAGGACTCTAACACACCTAACAAACTCAAAACATGCACTCCCACATAAGTTAACATTCAGTCTGCCTTTCGGTCACGCTTGCTCACACACAAACACGCGCCGTAGCCTAAATGTCCTCTCTGTTGCCCCACTTCTTTTGGATAGACGGGATGTTTCAGCAGCGTTTCGTGTTGCCTGTGGATTCCTCACACACTTAAAGGCAGCATTCCTGAATGAGATAAAACTCTGGATGAGGCCATGGAGGTCAGGGAGCTGGGGTCTAGTCCGTTAACAGAGCTGCAGGTAAAGACATGGATATGAGCAGATGTGGACGCAGATGCAAACGGAATACAATGATTATTTGTAGCACAGGATAATAGTTGCTATCAGACTTACGTTTTGTCAAAGTAAGTCGTGTGCAGAGTGTGGGAGAACTTAGTGGCATTGCCGTTGATGAGCGCGCCTTTGTCTGCGGAGTAATTCTTTCTTGCAGCCTGGTCTTTGGCCATGTTCCTACAAGCAGCAAGTTTGGACTCCAACGCCTGGCAACACAACAGGAAAGACTAACTGTCACCAACAGGAACATTTCTCTTGCTTTGCTACTGAGAACATCAGCATTCAGTAACTTATTCAATATTAAGTCAGCACAATGCGTCTTCATAAAAATCACACAACGATATTCAGTTCAAAAGGAACAACACCTACCCCAACTTTTCGCAGAAGGTCTCCAACTATATTTAGTGCTGAGATTCTAGCAGAAGGAGTGAGGGCAGAGCCACCACAGCCATTGGTCAATGCTAGAACAAATACATTGATATTAGAACATTTACATATCATCATCCATGAAAAAATGAAAATGTGACAAATCTGTACCTTTTGGGGAAACAAAGGAGTGCTCTAAACTCTTTCCTACAGGTGTTGCAGGAAGGGACAAAGAGGCCTGAACTGCAGAGTCCATCTTATCGATGTCTAAAGTAGGTGAGCTGGGTGCTGACATCCTGTCATTATTCCTCTCTCGTACCGCCAGCTCCTGTCTCAGATCTAAATAAGATAAGAGCATAACTCATATGCTTCTCCACCAGCCCACACGCAGTGCTCACAAAATGCAGAATGGTATCTTCTTTACCTCGTGCTTCATCTTTCAGTCTCTGCACAGAAACGAGGAGAGACTCCTTCTCGTCCAGCTCACTCTCGAGAAAGGCATTTCTCTCAATGGCTTGGTTTAAACGACTCTCAAAGTCCTCAAGAGACACTATCATCGCTCTACAAATACAGAATATGTTTTATGAACACTGCAGTAGGTGAATCGTTGTAAGATTCTGAATTTGCTGACGTTGTATATTCTGACCTTTTGGCTCTTTCCAAGTCGTCATTGGCTTGTTCAAGTTCTCTCACATATTTGTAAAGCTGCTCCTTGATGCTGCGAGTCTGGGTCAAGTCATCCTCCAACATAGAAATTTGTTTGTAACTCTGGGCATACTGCTGCTCCAGCTTCTCCTGATCATAAACAAGACAGTGGAAAAGGAACAGAGGCCTAGGGCTTAGCCAATGTAGAGAAACAAGAACGTCTCGACAAAAAACATTTGTACACAGAGTTACAGCAGTAAAGAAAGTCAGGAGAATCACAAGGCAGCAAAAATGTTCAACATCATTTTATTCTGAAAAGGCCTCTTTGTTCCCAGGAGAGGCACAATAGTTCTTTATCATGAGCTTAAAAAAAAACTCTGCTGTGTAATTAACGAGAGAGATGCATGCCTTTACAATTGCCCCAATGCACAAAAACATCATTATGTTTTCTCCGGTTCACTGTCACTAAGAATTTTCAGTATTATGTTCAACACAGAACCTCAGATGTTGAGTTGTAACGAAGGGGGAAAACACACTTCTTCACTGTTCATCTAAATACAAAACGAATGATCAGAGAAAGTGTTCAAGCCTGCTGTGATTAAAAACTAAACTCATCCTTTCTATTTTCTTTAACTTTATCCTCACATCCATTTAAGGAGTTCTGCTGGTTTAGCTAAGAACATGTCTCATTAAGACCCCCTGTACAAATGAGACGGCATCTCTAACAAGGATCAGATAACCTCTTGAATAAGCATGAATACATTTTAGTGTACTAATCTATAGAAAATAATAATAAAAAGTAAAGTCAGCAGGTTACCTTGAGGTTGGACACCTCGTTCTTCACTTTCTCATTTTCCGTTTGCAAATCTCGAAGTCGATGTTCAGCCTGGCTAAGCTGTGCTTCTAATTCAGCCTCCAGCTCTCGGCTCCCCTCCTGGAACTCATGCAGTTCTTCTTGAGCATCGTGAAAACTACACAAGATAGAAAATGAAAACATAAACACATACAATTAATAGCAACTGTCCTCTTCATCTGCCATACAGTTTTGCGAGCATTAGTCCTAGAAACCTGAAAGACTTTTGTTACAACAATGAGCCAAGCTCAGGAATATTCTAATAGTTTTTTCCTCCCTCCTCAATAAAGTCAATCAGATTTTAACACATTTTAAAATGTTTTAATCCCAATTTACAGCTCTGAGGAGACGGCTGTAGGGTCATAATTCAGACAACACGGACATGTGTCTTATGGAGGGTAATAAATTTCAGGTGAAATGCAAAACTGAGAGGGCAAAGAAAAAAATCAAAAATCAAGGAACATCTTGTGGGCTAACAGAATAAAAAAACACCACTTGTAACAATTTCCTTATGCACACATTTAGTTTGGTAAACATTTCAATGAAAAATAGGAAGGATGGGAAAGTTCTGTGGTCTCAGAGTTTAAAAGCCCCTAAAACTGTACTTGTTTTTGTTTTGTGCTCTACAGATGACACCGTGCCTCACGCTGATCTGGAGTCAGCTGACTCATGCTGGCATAATGGCTTTTCAGTGGTTCTACAGAGCACTGGAATCCATGAACCAGTTGTTGTGTGTGTCACACAGGCTGCTTAATCAGCACGGTGGGCTCCATAACCTCCTAACGACAGTCAGCCTATTCTAATACGTGAATGAAAACGCATCAACTAACAGCACGAGAATCTGAGTTAAATGCAGGCATGAAAGTAGATTTTACACAAACTGAATTTTACACACCATAACAAATAGAGAAAATTATTTTAACAGGTTATTACTGCATGCTGCTGTTGTGGATAATTCCATCTTTACATTCTAAGGAAACATGCTAAAGCCATTCTGAACCATCAATTTCAAGTTCGTGTTTTTCCATGGGATAGATTTTCCGTACATGTAACCATTGCAGGAATTGCTCTGAAAAACCACCAGGCAGGTCTCCAGGTCTTTAAGCAATACTAAAGAGTTTTAAGCTTTAACTGAATGTTACAGATTAAAATGTGAAACACAATGTTGTTATCTACTACTGGATAGCTTGTGGTTTCTGATACAGAAGTCAAAGTTGTTGTCATTTTCTCAAGAGTAAGTCAGCAGGTTTGTGGTTTGCTTTTTTATAAACCCTGTCTGGTCCCGGTTTGCCTTTTATGGACTAAAACTGTCTTTTTTGGTGCTGAAAACACAGAGACTGATCCACAAGCTTTTTTCAGCTGAGGTGGCTTTTTTTATGTTAAAGACTGTTGTCATCTGATATTTTTATTCAAGAAACTACAAAACAAAATCATGTCACACACTTATAACCCACCCTGTTAAAACAAGCTTTAATAAACAAAACGCTGGTGAAAGGTCACACGTTAAACATGTTCCAGCTGACTGCAACAAGATGTTAAACATTAACATTTGAAATGATGCAATTTTACTGAACTGACAAAACAAAATGTCTTACAAGTACAGAAAGTGCCTACCTTTTCTTATATTTAAGGGCTTGCAACTTCCAGTAATCAGCCTCTTCGTCTTTTGATGAAAATTTAGGAATCATCTCTGTGTCCATGTCAAAGCACCCTGTGAAAAACAATAATAACGAAAAACAATTTTTACACTTTTACTGGTGAGCTTCCTCACTGTGTATGACTTGTTGGTGACTCAGGTATGGCACAAGGTTTTTGCTCTTTCTGTCCTCTTGGCATGTAGAAGCAGGCATGTTGTGTTCCTTTCTTATCTTAAACCCGAGCATCCAATCAAAGCAAGTTTGGAAATTACTCACATTCCTAACTGCAGATAAAAGAAAACTTTGAGTTCAAAAGCTAAAACAACGTGCCCAACCGAGTTCATGCAATGCTTGGTGAATCAACGATGTAACTCAAACCAAAGTGTATCTCTGATTTCTATTTTTATTTTCCTAAATCAATTTAAGTAATTCACTGTGACCAGAGTGGAAAGCCTTTCTATCAAAGGTTTCCTATAGCCAACTAAAATACAACTTTGGACCTCAACACAGCTCAGCTCATGGGATGTTAGTACAAAATATTCCCAGACAACAATCTATCCAAACTAAATGTAGGCAATCCCACACAGATCAAAACCATGTACCACAACCCAGATGTGAAATTTGAAGAAAGTATTTATTAAAGTGTTGAACCCTCAGCTCTGTTTACAGAAATAGCACCACGAGGAAGTTGCTCAGCTTTTTTTGATTGGCTTTCAATCACTGTCTCAATCCAAGATCTTCGTAAAGAAAAAGTTTTCAGTAAACCTTTAAATGCATCTGCAAAAAAATTGCTGTGTGTCCTTATGTGAATGAGTGGAGGTGCTGGGGTTGGAAAGGAGATACGGCTGTTGTAGAGTGTTTACAATCCAGCTTGAGGTTACAAGAATTTCATGCTGATATGTCCATCATTCAGAAAAAAACCAACAGCTGAAATCATGGTCAAACTAAATATGAACCCCTGGACTTCACTGACTGTAACAATTGTGATTTGAGAGAAAGTAAATATGTTGTTTTCCTTCCTAAGCTACGAACTCAACAAAGAGGCATGGCAACTTTGAGGAAAGACCGCCTGCTTATCCGTTCGAACATTCCTCTGAGATGGTGTCATCAACAGCTTTCTGACTACAGGACCCTCACGTGTTAATATGCTGCTCCTGAAATCAAAACAGTGGGGAATCAGTCTCTAAAACGCTGGATCTGGCACATGGTGGCCTAGGAAAGCAGCAGAGTTCAAACTAAAGTGACAGAACTACAGCCTTAACAAAACTAAGACTTATGCAGTAGTACTGTCCAGGTAAACAATTACATCACATGGAGAGGTTAAGTCCCGCCACGTAACAGGTCAGGAGAAGCCACTCGACCTGAACACACAACATTTAAGTATCCACTGGACCCTGTCTGGAAAGAAGACAGGGAAAGCGTAACAAAATTTTCCTTTCCCCTACATTCTTGAAACATGGCCTTATACAGATGATGCTGTGATTAGTAATCATTCCAGTTATTGAGGTCATATGTTTTTAGTCTGATCCAATGAGGCTGAGAAATTCTTCTTCTATTAGATCTTTATTGACTTCTATTATTTTGTCCTACTTAGGATAAGTTTTAGCCCTGCAGGTTTAATTTAAAGGGTGTGGTGATTATTTCCCTTCAAAGCTGGGAGCTGGGTCTTTTACTATGTAGGTTAGCCGGCATGTATTTTTCCTCCAAAAACGTCATGTAACAACACTAGGAGACATTTACTATTAAATAATACTTATTTCAAATGGTTCATATCGCCTGGTCGTTTTAAAAACTGATTTATTCGTTTTAATTCATATAGCTAATTTAGACATGTCAATTTGAAACGACATAGGGAACGTTCGGGATTAATTTGCAAAATTGTGAGCTAATTTTTAGTATTAAAATAATACATAATGATACACATACAAGTAGTTAAAGTGATGAATGTTGAATAAAGATACATAGTCTATGGGACACTCGACGATTCGACCAAAAGAATTAGCTTTTTATTCTTGAGGTTCAGAGCTTACGCCGAACACATGAGACACATAAAACAGATAAAAAAAAGAAAAGCTGAATATTTTAACATATTGACGATCCTACCTGCTCATATCAAATCGATGTCTTGTCCTCCGTGTCAGTAATTCAAGCACACACCTTCTTCGGTCCCGCGGCCTCTGAAGCTCGGTGTTTAGGAAATTGCCAACGCGTCTCCCGGAACCAACGTAAGTGCTCACAGGGGCGTACGCGCTGACGTCATCGTCCATGACGTAAAAAAATAGAAAAAGCCACACCTACACCGCCAGGCTTCTCTAAGGTGTGTTGGAAAGCACTGTAGTGCTCAGCTTTCTAGTCTTCAGGTTTCTGTGACTAATATAGAAAGTCTTTTGTAATGTTCCATAAAAGAAAACAGGACGATCCAGGAATTTTTTTTCTGGAGAGATTACCTGTTTACAGTCCTTTCAGTCATCTTTGGCCCTATTTTATTCAAAACGTGTCTATGATCATATTTCTCCCCATTGACCTGTAAGGTTGAAGACATTTGAACTTTAAGAAATGCTAGATATTTTATTTTACTATGTTTTACAAAAAAGCTGTGCCTAAAATTAGCCAAAAGGTCTGCTTTTGGAAACATCAGAGATAGCGCGTGTTTTTGTACAAAACAAGTGTGGAAAAAAACAGTCAGTTTGTATTCCAGATCACAGTTACTCAGACTTTACTTTGTTGTAAAATAATTCTCAGTTGCACTAAAAATGACAATAAACTGAACTCCACACTCATCAGTTTTGAAATGATGTAGGCAAGCCAAATGTTTTTAACAGACTTTTATGTAGATTGTAGTTTTCTTGTTGCCACAAGATGGCAGAATAACAGCTGTCCAACCATCCAAAAAAATAAAAATAATAAAAAAAAAACCGAAACTATTTAAAGGAAAACATATTTCAGTCAGACTGGAAACATTTTGAACATTTCATTTCAATTTAACATATTTTTGTTGCACAGCCAAAGGCATCATCACTGCAATCAGCATTTTTTTAATCAAACACATTTTAATGTCAGACTTCTGGAGGTTTGGCTGAGGATAATGAAACATGAAGCAGACATTTGAACTGGATCCAGTTGATCAGCTCGCTGCTGTCACAGGTGGCTGGCCCTGTTTTACAAGACTCCCTCTCCACCCAACATCAACGGCAGAGACTGGTGGGGAACTACGAAGAAATACCCCACTTTACCAGGATTTTATCATCAAATAAACTAAACTGTTTTCAGTGCTTTAAGTCTACATGGCACTCTTTAAAGAAGGCAGACAGGACGCGCAGGAGTGCCCGGTTTGCTACGAGAACCTCTCTGGCAGCGAACGCACGCTGAGCTGCGGACATGTGTTCTGCCACGATTGCCTGGTGAAAACGCTGGTGAGCATCAACAGTGATGGAAACATCAGGGACACGATCACTTGCCCCATCTGCCGTCACCTGACATTTATCAGGAGACAAAAAGAAGCGCTGGCGTCCCTCGCAGCCAAACAGGGTCCGGATGAAGGACAGACCCTGGAGGTGCCTGTCCTTCCGGGGCCCCGAGAGCGCCAGAGCGCACGGCGCTCCTCCATGAACAGTCTGCTTTCTGGAGTGAACTGGGTCGTCCGCTGCTGCAGGTGTGCGTTTCAGAGGATCCGTGCCGGGAGGTTAATCAGTCCGGGCCACAACAACGCGTGTCAGATCTTCATCATTAGCGCCCAGGGGCGACCCATGGCCGAGGAGGATGCGCTGGATGATATGGTGACGACTGTGGTTCAGCCTCAGCGAAGGAGGAGACGCAGGATTTGCACAACAGCACGATGCTTAATCTTTTTGCTTTCTGCATTTACTTTACTGGCGCTGGTGGCTGCAACTTTACCCTGGATTTTATTGGCATGATCTATTTGGGAAGGTCAAAGTGCCAAATGATTAAATAACTTATAAAGAAATATTTAGACTGAGTCTTATGCCTTTTGTGCAATGTTTGTGAATGTGACTGATCCAAAATCTTCTGCACCGGAACTGAAAATGTGCTTTAAAAAAGTCAAGTATTTATTTGGTTTTATTTAATTTTTCTTAGCAGTTTAAGCCAGTGTTGGGCTCATTTTTGTGACATATCCAACCTGTTAATCAACATAATTCAAGCACATCAAAAATGGCAACTTAAAACTAGGACCAAGAAAAAGTCTGTTGCACTGGTGTTAATATTTGTTCTGCCTGTTTTCAAGCAGCAATGATCATAACTTTCAAGTTTCAGATTAGGTCAATAATAATGCTTTCATTTGTTATAGAAAATAAATTAGACTTGAATGTGTCTAATAAAGCAAAAATGGAAATCATTGTTCAATTATATTGAGGTTCCTGGCTGTTTTTGGAACAACTGTACTGTAAACAGTATTAAAACAGTGTAAAAAGAGAGCCTTTTAACTGAATCTGTAAGAAATAATTGATGTTCCTTTGGCCGTCTGAAGAAGATGAGCTATCCGATTGCTGTAAGGAGAGACACTTCTGATTAGATTACCACTGAGCCCTACAGAATCCAAAACATTGACACTTTAAACAGACAGCATCCACACACGCTGATGTGTCTAAACTTTTACACCGAAACTTAAACCTAGGTAGTTTCGAATGTGATTGGGAGGATAGCTTTTTGTTCAAAGAGTTTCAGTGTCCTACTCAAACTGACAAAATGGGAGGGAATTAAGCAGCTTGTGGTTGAGGAACAGATTTCTCATTTATGAACTTTTTCAGTATTGCCACTATCCTCTAAAACATGAACACTCCTTGTGTCTTGTGTTAACTCTTCAGTCATGCTGCTGGGCCAGTCCTGCAGGTTACACACCTGAACAGGTTTCTGCCTTTGAACAAAACCAGCTTTTGTTCATGTGTCAGGAAGGTAATGATCGGTTTCATTTGGCATATCTAACTTGATGGACTCATCAATTTGAGGAATCTGATAACGGACTTGTACATGTAAGAGAGATAACTTGAGGTGTCAAACAAATGGGTTGAGGGTTTAAAAAAAGGCTGAAATGTTCCAGTTTCAACCAGTGTTGTTCATAAATGGAAACAAGATCAACAACAACACAGTCAAAAAACTACAACCCCACCCACATTTTTTGCCCATTTTTTCTGACAGAAAAAATGGTATAGAGAAAAACAAACATGCATTTTTGCAGTGATTTAACAGTTGAAGTATAAAAAGTACTGGTTTGCATATTACTGTTTATTAGCAGGATTAAAATGTAGCATCTATCAATATGAGCATTGAACTATTATGTTTACGAAAATAAATAACGACACAATCAGCAAGTGAGATTCTTAAAAATGTAGAGTTTAATATATATTTATATTTATTTCTGACATTCTGATAAGGATTGCAGATAGGCTTCACAGTACACACTGTGGTCAACTTCTTATGCCAAGCAGAGGGCGGAGGGGTGGGCATGGTGGGCTCAACAAGCAGCAGATTTTTGTTTTACACATTAGCCGTGAAAAGCAGAAGGAGGCTGTACATCCACAGGCAACCTCCACTCCTCCTCTATATTGCTCAAAATCCCACAAAGGTCCATTTATCGTGACTCACGTTTTCTTGAATCCTTATACGCGTGTCGTTATTAACCCCTCTTACAATCCTCAAAAAGACAGTGAAAACATTGGCTATTAAATTACCCATTTATGTGCATGCATGATGTTTTTTTAAGTTATTTTCTGATTTAAACCCTAGAGACAAAATGTAAACAAACTGGGCTTAAATTAAAACCAACATACATTGTGGTAAGTTGAGCTCAGAAATAGGAATAAAGTTAATTAAAAAAAAAACCTTTGATAAAACTATCATCTGGTACAAAAACAAACAAACAAACAAAACAAAAAAACAGAAAAAACTATGCATCTTAAAAACCCAAAAGATTTGTTCTAGCTGAAATTAGATGCATGACCCAACAACAACAAAAAAAAATATATAGCTCACATTTTTGGGAATGGAACTGATGTTATATTTTGTTTTCTTTTAGCAGCATAGTAACCACACCTAAAATGAACATGAATGCATGCTTATGCGATGCTGCAAGTTCCAGTTATAATGCTTAAAAGCATTAGCGTGATACTGATATGCCCTGGTAATAAAACATGCCAACAGGCTGAAACTAACCCCAAACAATAACTCCCACCTGCTAGTTATTACAGAATGCCATAACCTATGTCAGTCACATTCAGAGACATCCTTGTACAAATGTATTGATGCAGCACACAAAATAAAAACCTCTAGCACATATTATTTATGACTATAGCTCCCAAATAACAACCAGAGTGAGGGCACTTGCAATTGTAATAATATAGTTACCACAACTATCAATATAATCAACATCACCAAAATCTTCATTAAGATTGAGCACACACACTGAGGCATACCAAAGATAACTTCTGCAAAAAGATTCATCTGTAATTCTTCTTGATTCACATAACAACCCTTCAAAAACCAAAAACAAGTTTTGTAAGGTAACCAATGGCTTCTTTCTTCTGTAGGATTTGAAATGTGACAGATGCCACATTGTTTTGACCCAGGCGGATCAGTGAACACTGTAATCGCACTTTAATCGAAAACGTTACTGTACAATAAAGGAAAAAGTGAAACTGTAGCGTCATCAGGTGAATTTGAAAACAAAGAAAAAAAACAATAACTTTAGTTTGTCAAAGATCAAAAACAATAAGACAGTCGCCTTCATGTTCAGAACCTTGTCGAGATTTTTGAAACTTTTCACATAAACAAATAAGTTCAATGGCTTAGAATTGTTCAAGAGGAGGCAGACTATTGAGACTATCATCTGCCACCAAAGGTAAAAATAATAATAATAATAATAATAAATAGTGTTTTTGCTCATGTTTGAGTACCGGTATGTGCTTCATTTTGTCTGCACTGTTAGTAAAATATCCCATTAATCACCAAATGGATAATAACAAAGTTTTCAAAAAATAATGATTAAGTTTAAATCTACAACTTATCCAAATCGAAGTAATTTTAGAAAGCCACCTCAGCCAACTGATCTTAGAAAACACAAATATTGCTATAACTCTGCCTATACTACAGACAATGGGCTAAAACTTGGTGTGGTTGTAGCTGAGCATTGTCCTCAGGACATACGTTGAGCTTGGCACATTGTGCAATGTATTTTCTTAAAACATTGGCATTACCTGTTGGAGTCAACCCTGTTTGAAACTCACAAAAAAAGTTATTACTGGCTGTATAGCTACGAACGGTTAACTTTTGGAATCGATTCAATTAAAGATGGTCACCACAGCAAAGCGATCTTAGCAAACACAAAAGTAGCTATAATTCAAGTAACTGTATAGATATTGAGCTAAAATTGACTATGGTAGTAGATGAGAGTCATCCACAACACATAACCCAAGCTCTAACAGAACATGCAAAATTGCAATATTGCAAGATATCGCATGTCATTTTGTTTTCAAAGTTTGACCAAAATGGATGTAACTTCAAATAAGCTTAGTCTAAAAATTTACACAAGATGCGATGGGTGATCTGCAGTCCCCCAAGGAATGCTTAGTCTTTAAATTAACTGAATCACTTATGTAAAAAGAGTCATCTATAGTTACAGAGCAGTTCACTAAAGTTATAACTGGACTGAAATCAAATGAATGCAACAGAATAAAAAAAAAGAAGCAGCTTCGGCTGATTTCTAGCAGAAACAACATTCTGCTTGTCTGTTGCAGCATCATAGTTACCTGGTGTTACTGTGAAATATAATGAACCTACAGTACACCTGTTCATCGTGTGCAGGGACAAAAAATAACATCAATTAATTTTAATCAGAACATTTTCTACACCATAAATATCAGCACATATACTATCATCATTATATATTCAAGATACACATTTTACATATACTTTTCCTCTCGCTTTTTATACACATCAGTTTATGTACAGTCTTTGTATCTACACTCGGGGGGGGGGGGGGGGGGTGTCAAAGGTCAAAGAACCTGAAGCACTTGAAACAAAGTTAAGAGAGATAAATCACACAAACATAAAGGCAGTGTCATTGTCCATTCATTATCACTAAGCTGCAAAAAATGCCGAACACGCGTGAGGGTTTAACGAAGAGCACAAACGCTCACACAGAGTAAAGCACAGCCACTCTGCGCCTCTCCATCTGAAACAGGCCGGTCACTTTGGCTTCTCATGCAACAACGTCATGGGGTCTTTCTTCCAGATAACAGTTACAAAAGCTAGAATTACAATAACATTCGTCTTAGTGTGTGCTGGTACAGTATAAAGTGAGTCAAAGTGAGTTTATCAACAACGATAGATGTCTGGAAAAACAGTTCGTGATCAAAATAGAGACTTGAAGTTGTTGGGAGTGAGGCTATAAAAATAAAACTAAATTCGGTGTTTCAATCATGCAAAGCCTGTTTTTAAAGGGCCTGGCATGTATATATATTTTTTAACGTGTGCAAAGTTGAATACCCTGTGAGCAATAAAACCAGACCATATGCTCGCACTCTGTCTCTGTCTCAACCTGAGGATGAACTTCCCTAAGCAAAACTTGTACAATGTGTGAATATCATATTGCAATTTGACTGCATGTAGTAAAGAAAAAAACAAAAAAACAAAGCAATAAAAAAAGACACAATTATAAGTCACTGTCGACAAATTGAAAAAAAGCAAAAATAACCCAGTGAAATAAAAATAATCTACTGTAATACTCTTCTATTTTCCAGTCTTTCCTCTTAAAGGCAACAGTTTGTCCACTATGGCATTTTGGTGGGTTTTTTTTTTTTTCAGATTTTTTGTAGTCACATTAATGTAATAGCCAGCAGCTGTGAAAGATGGGTATCTCTGCAGTTTGTAGTTTGTAGCAGATGTGAGAGAGAGTTCGTGTCCTGGTTTCAGGTGGGCATTGGTGGGACCAGATGCTGTTTCCACCAGACCTCAATGGCAACAGTTGGGAGCATCTACAGCCATAGGGTTGCTGGTACATGATGCCTCGGGGTTATCGGTCATAAAATGGTGCTTTGAGGCTCCTCCTCAGGTGCAGCGTCCCCGTCTGGAGTGTCTGCCACTGCCATGGACCTCCTGCAGGGGGCGCCGCTGAACTCATCGATGAGGCTGTCCAGATTGACATTGATGGAGGGGATTTCATAATTGAAGATATCTAATGGTAACCATGATGGGAAAGGTGAGAATGGTGAGCAGAAAAGTTGAAATGATATTGAAGAGTGACGAGAAGAGGAAACAGGGAGAGGAGGGTCATATGATGATAATGAGGTGTAAAAATGAAGGAGAGCAGAAATAATGTTAGTTGGTTTTTTTGTTGTTGTTTTTTTGACTCGTGATGGGTGGCAGATGAACCTGATTAAAGTAGATTACATGTGCTTCACATTCCACACAGGGATGTTTTCAGTTTGAGATTAGACATAGATTGGTGTCTTGTCTTTTGGCAGAACAGTGACATATATTTTTTTTAAGAGAAAACACAACCACAGGTCAAAAGACTGCATGATGACACATTGCACAGCCACAACAATGGCCAGATAAACCAACACAGAGGCAACAAGATGTGTGTGTGTGTGTGTATCTCTGGGGAGAAAAAAATGGCATGTTGCACCATTTACTGGAAGCCACAGGTCCAAACAGACTGATGACTACTCCTGTGTAGGAATGAGATGGAGCGTGGAAGTAGAGGAAGCAGAGGTTACACAAAAAGCGAAAGGAAGCATTTACCTGTGGACCTCTGAGAAGAGGGGGCGTTAGAGGGGGAGGTGTCTGCCAGCATGAGGCCGTATACAGGGAATAAACTAAACGAGGAGGGGAGTTTTAGATGGACCTTTGTAAGCAATGATTACTGCAATGTGAGCGCAGTGTGGTGCACTCTGGGAAATCCATAAGCCATGCATTAGTGGTTAAACTGCACAGTATGAATGAATATTAATTTCAAGCTGAACAGCAACAGAAAACATCTTTTCTGATTTGGAGCTACAGGTGGGTGTCTTCAATGCAGGCTGCAGGAGACCCCAGAGGCATCCACAGTACGAGGCCAGGCAGTGAGATGGAGTGCATGGGGCGGGGGGCGGTCTGGCTTACCCTAAAAGTCCCCCTCACACTTAGCCCACACTGAATCCCTGGCCTCACACAGCTGCAAAGTACACAATAGTAGCAGGGGAGGACAAGAGAATGATAAATATAACAAAGTAAAAGAATGACTGGAATATATAAATATGTTAACAGAACACCTCGTCATCAGAAAATCAGACTGCAAATATAATGTGGGAGATGGGGTGTTTCTGGTTATGTTTCTCTCGCAGTAAGCCTCTGACCTACCTCTGCCGCATGTGGGGGTCTGGGTAACACAGATAAACAGAGAGCACATGATGAATCTAATGGCGACTTCCATACAAGCAGAACGAGCTATGCTTGTCTGATGTTTCTACACGTTACCCAGAAACATCATCACAGAACACAAGCGATGACATCTGCTCACTGCACAGAAAAGCTAAAATCTACTTTTTGCATCTGTTTCTCGATGGCAGCCTTTTTTCCCCCGTCATTCTTTTATTTATTTTTTTTGGATCAGACAGTTAAAAGGAACAGGTGTCTTCTACGTCTACAGTCCTACAGGGTCCTACACTCGTCCGCCATCTCCATTGGACATAGCCACAGCAAGTCTGAGAGGGGGCCGCTGCAGCCCCAACTGAGGTGACGGCAGTGGGGGTGATGTTGCCATGGGCTGGTGATTACCTGTAGACATGCTCTCTCCAGGAGACAGTCCATCCAGGAGGTCCTGTTCCAGAGGCTGGGGGACGGGGGGCACGGCCGGACAAGAGATCCCCAGGGGCACTGTGGGTGGCTGAGGAGGGGGAAGGCTGGGTCTCTGCCTGGGCTTGGGAGCAGGCCGCGACTTGGTGAGTGTTCCGGTCAGGGAGGGAGGGGATGATAGGGAGTGAGGCGCCCCTAGTGGAGTCTGTCCGGGGGATGATGGTGGTATTTGCCCTGGAGGACAGGTCAGTCCGTATGGGGATGGGGTGCTGGGAGGGGTCGGGGAAAGGCTGACCGGTGAGGGCTGACCGGTCGACTGGTCAGACATCCCTCCTGATTGGCCGTAAGGGACTTTTGGATGGACAGGGGCCAACTTTTTGGAACCTACAAACAAACATGGCAGTTACAGTATTTTACTGTCCCCTCTGACAAAATGTCAAATCAACTCATTCTGTTAAAGTAAAAAAAAAAAAGAAAGAAATAAACGTGCTGACCTTTGCGCAGGGTGTGTGGACTCTGCTCTGTGGAGTGGGGGGACTGGCTGCTGCTCTGAGGACTGCTGCTGGGGGGCACTGTTGGACTGGCCACCTGGATGGCTTTGTGTCCAATTACAGGAGAAAGCTCCTTACTCTTCAGTGAACTGAAAAACAGCAGACATTTTCATTTGGACCAGAATAGAAACAGCAAATTATTCAACACTGATGGCCTGATCTGTGTGTATACAACACGTGCTTTACATTACCTCATCGTCATCACTGCTAGTGATTAGTTATAAATCACACTTTTACCCACATTAAGACATATACTGAAGTCTAGAACACAGTTGAAAGCAACAGAACATCACGTCTATCAAGGTAAATATTGATTGATAGTTATGAAATTGTAAAGATGTTTATGCACTAAAATATTCAAATGTTTACATGTCTCAAAATTACACAAAATACTCATAATTATAGAAGGTCATATCAATATATAGAAAAAATGGTGTCAAATATTGCACACCTTTAGAAACACATGGTCACATTTTATCGATGAAACATAAAAAACAACACAGAAAAATACATAAACATTGTTAGAAAGTTTAACTGTAAACACTGTATGTATTCCTTATGTTAATGGAATAAAAGTCTAATAATGAGGTTATACATTCTTCAAACTCTCTTCGTGCTGCAATAACAAAATATTGGCAAAACTGACAAAATGATGAAAATTGTATCATGTGCCAGTTTAAAGTATATATATTTCCTATATTTTTTGTTGACCTTAAATCCAAAACTAGACGACATAGATATACAGCCTTAGTTAAACACCAAACTGACAGTAAAGTCACAAACTAAAGAAGCTAAAGA
>JAVKLF010000021.1:6418646-6432171 GCA_034783495.1 Millerichthys robustus
TTATTTCTTTCAACATTAGGTATCATCATTTTGAAACAGACTGCTGTGGTACTGTTGGAGGTGGAGAAAAGTTCCTCTTGCAGAAATGTATTCCTGCAGATTGCTCACACACACACACACACACACGCTGGACATTTGATACGAGACCAACATTTGGAAACAGAGGCCTTGAGGCAGCCTTGGCATTTCATGGATGTGAAAGAGAGATTGACCTCAGATGGTTCAGGATTTATGAAGCGAGCCGAGCGACCTGAGGGACCAGGCGGCTCCGTGCTGAGATGGCAGCCACTGGTGATGGAAAAGATTTACAGCCAAGATGATGCAAACATGCTGCTCGTAAACCAGGTGAAGAGGAAAATTAAAATGCAACACACCAATGTTGTGTTTTTGGAGAGAGCTTGGAGATTAAATTACAACTAAATGCTGGATCTTATTTCATTTGGAATAGCCTGAAGCTTTAAAAAGTCAAGATGGAGCCTGTCAAAAGTGAACAGTGACATTCCTAAAACAAATACAGTGAAGTCGTTTATGATGTTCACACAGATGCAGAATTTTCAAAAATTGGACAAAAATACACAGATTTGTATTTATAGAGCTTTTGTTTATTTCAATATATTAATCATTTTTAAGAGCTGCAGAACCAAAAAAAAAATCATAATTGCAAATGTTGTATTTTTGCAGCCATCAAACAAATTCTCCATGCTTTGTTAATTTTGCATTTCTACAGCAGCATTAAAAGAAATGTTTCACGGACATCAAGTCCCAGACAGGAACTATTTTAGTCTTTTTATGGATTTGTTTTTTTTTCCCCAAAGGTTGAATTTAGTGTCATAATAAGCCTGTTTTCCTCTTGATAATGATGTGCAGGAATGCAGGAGGCATCACCTCCACCGCCAGAGCTTAAGTGATGGACTGACCTTATTTTTCTCAACCCTGAGCTGAACTCCATTAAGAGCTGCCTGAAGTCTGTAATTTTACAGACAGCCTCTTATCGTGTTTGTCTTGTTTCCTCCTCAGGGGGCTGACGACTTGCCCGCGAACTAGCTTTGCTTCATTTCAGCTACATGCCGAGAAACACAATCAACAGATATGTGACTGCGTGACTGAAGAGTTGGACCAAATCTTTCATTTGTATCTTGTCCTTTTGAGAAACTGAAAAAGAAGTTGGAGTTAATCCACAAATTGCCATGAAAAGGTCTTGAGTTTAGCTTCTTGCTCAATCAGAGAAGTGATTGTGCAAATTATCAGAAATATAATAATGAGTTTTACAACAAACACTAAAAATCTTTGGTTTTCTAAAGGGCTCACTCAGTGTTTTGCATATTCTTTTGCAAAGGAAAAACCGCTAAAGTGAAATCATTGTCCGGATTTTTAGCAGCCACATATTGGTTTGATAAAAAAAAAACTGCATTTCTATTCTTTAAACAAAACCCTGCTTAAAGTCTGTCAGTTATTGAAGTCAAACTGAAGACTGTGAGCACATTCCCCCAGACGTCCCCTGACTGACCTTGTCAAAATGTGCCTTTTGGTGACAGAGGAGCCCTGGGGCTCTGGGACCACACAGCCTCAGCCCGGATCAGAGGGACCCCCTCTGCTGTCTGACAGGTGCCGAGGCTCTCGATGAATGCTGTGGCAGGCGTGGATTTAGGCAACACGTCTCGTTCAATTCGATGTCGTATTGATGCGTAAAGAAAACTTTTAGGTACAGTTGCTGATTAACCACGTTTTCTCAAAATCGCTGAGTAGAGGAGTCAAACCCACTGCTACACATCTGAAGGGATGAGAGATGAAAGAGGAACGAGGGATGAAGCATGTCAGGAATGTTGAAACAGAAGCTCCAGAAAGGGGAAGTAGAGAAAATGTGGAGCGTTATGCGTCTTTAGAGGACCTCCACCCAGACGGCATTTCTTGAAGGAATTTTTCTGGGCCACAACTTCCCTGTTTTTTTTTGTTTGTTTGCTTTTTGTTTGTTTTTTTCAGTCTCAGAAAACCGCTCATTTGCAGTGTTTCTCAGGTGAAAAATAAATACTGACTGTGAATAAAGATCAGATGATTAAGACACAAAAGTAAACTATAAAGCAGCACTTTGATATTGTCTTTCTTGGATTTGTGCCTCAGGGAACAAATGATCGAGGAGGTTTGCATTAGAAGATTATGAAGGAGCTGCTGAAAAAACAAAACCACCGTGTATTTAAGAAAACTTTATCTTTATTTGTGTTATATAGGATTTCTAAATAATGTTTAATTTATATTTAAATAAAATTTAGCAAAATCTCATATTAAACCTTTATTAGACACACTAATAAGACTCTATACTGTTGCCCATCTTTCATTTTTCACAAGTTTATCTTTTAACAGCTTCCAAAAGGCCACATATTTGTGCCGTTTTTAAAGCATCTATTTTCAACTAAAACAACGGGCCACATTATGTTCTGAAAGGACCACAACTCTAACTTGATGCAACACAAAGGTGCTGTATTTATAAAAAGCATCAGATGATGTTGCTCTGGGTTTGTTTAAAGAAAGCATCCAATAGTTAATTTGATATTGCGATAATGCAGTTGTCTGTATGAACCACTGATTTCAATAAAACTCTAAAAAATAATCACTGGATGTGTATTTATCTAATTACCTTTTAGGGTTAAGCCAACACTAAATGTCCACCACAGCTAACTGCCTTTAGCAAACACAATAATGGCTACACCTGAGTCATTTTTACAAATATTGAGCTGTAGTTGTTGTTGAGAGTTGTCCTCAAAGCACTAACAGATGGGCAAAATATCCTTGTTTGAAACGTTGGCATGTACGGCATTGAGTGACATGCATTCCTTCAAGTCTTAAAGATTTTATTGGTGTAATGGCATCTGTTCATAAAATAAACACACTCATTGATTATAATTGCAACATTATAGGAGCCAGGTTTTCATTTTCCAGCTATTTCTTTATAGAAGACAGAGATAGTTTATTTTTATTTAAAGTTGTACATATTGTTTGTAAAAGGCAGGAAAGGTCATGCAGTATTTAAACATTTCATGCAGTCCTGTGGTAAAATACTGTACATTCTAAGCCAGTTGTCATGAATTAATTCTCTAATAATCAGTTTGTCTGGAAAAGCTGCATCAATGGTTTTATGATAACATTTTATTAGGAAAAAAAAGCAAAGAAATCAGTCCACCTGCTTTATTATGGTCGTATTTTAGTGTAAACTCTTGTAACTAATAACCAAAATTATATCGGAGTTAGCTCTAAAATAAACGATTCAGGGACTGAATTTTTGTGACAGAATAATTTTGACTTTAAATGTTTTCCGAACACTCTCAAAGTGTTGAAAGTGTGAAAGTTATTTCTGAAAAGCAGAAATAGCCAATTTAAACTGAAATAAATGTGAAAATGAGGTGAAAAGTTGAATTATAGCAGACTTCGCAACCTCGAAGCTGAACTTGTGAACATCTGGATGCTGCACAGAAGAACAAATCCAAACAACCCCTGTGCAGGCTACACAAGCATTTCTCTTTGCATAAAGCAAAATCAGACAGACTTTAACATTTTTTCTTTCTTTGTAAATACTTGCTGTCCATTGTTTTAATGACTAAAGCAAAGCAGTGCACCAAAAAGCATATTTGGATTCAGAGCAACCTTTCTATTTGTAGGTTTTTTTTTACACGAGAGAAAAAGAAGAAAAACGAAGAGGCTGTCGGAATTCTGAAATGTTTGAAAGTATGCTTTTTACAGTCATCCATAAAAGACGTCTTGGCAGAACCAGTAAATTTGAGCCACTTTGAGCTTTCCAAACGGCCACATGTCTTTCTCAGTGTCCAGGAGGATATGAGTGAGAGATAAGAGTTTTTTTTCTCCACAGGATTGTGTAAGGAAATCTGCTCAGGCCACATGAATTCCCTAAAAGAAGATAAGATAGTTTCTAACAGGGCTTTGGAGAATTTATAGACATCTTAAAGCGCCTTAGCTGGAGCTGAAGACCTCGGTGGAGGACTAATGGAGTCAAAGCAGGCTTGATCTGTCTCTCAGCTCACCTAATAACCCTGTCATTAGGCTGAAGGCTGTTTAAGGCTTGGCTGTCCCTGCTGTTGTTTGCATTTGTTTGCTCTTTCTGGGACAGAGCGGAGGATGAGATCACCCCGTTTGTCCTTGTTTCTCTCTAATTGGTTCAGATCTCCGACATCTGGAGGTAGTGACGTTAATGCAACGTGATGCACGTTTATCTGTGTGTTTGACTAAATGTTCAGCGGCATTTTGAGAACGCCACTCGAGAAACCCAGATAGCTTTCATCTACACCTGCTTTATTCTTTAATCGCACAACTTCTAAGATTCTAAAAACGGGGGGATTTTGAATCATATTTGGCAACAAGGTGTTGAAAGAGAGCAAGTTGTAAGAAGCATCACTAAACAGGAAGTGGGTGTCAGAAAGATGCAGGTTTAGGCTGTTTAATCCTGGCAACTTAATGTTTCAAAGCAGGAAAAGCAGAGGCAAAACCCAAATACACAAAAAAGTTAAATCCTGGTGCGTTTGTTTATCCTGTTACTACAGAGTACAGTAGACAACACACTGACGTATGCCTGTCTACAGTATCAGTGTGTGTCCTGCTGCAGGGCTCTTCTGTTACTGTCTGACTTTTATGTATGAGCTGAGTGCTGTTTATGTCATCTGTTTAGGTTTCAGAGGCTCAGGGTCTTAACAGGGTTCAGTTGGTGCAATTGCAGGGCGGATGTGTAGAAAAAGTCAAACACTCCCCCCCCTGTGTCCTGTTTACCTCCACTTGGCTCTTGTGAGATGATGCAGAGAGCCAAGTCTGCGTGGTTTTGTTGCCGTGCATCCTGAAGCATATCGGATGAAACTAATGAGTTCGTGCACACCTTTCTGAGATTCTGGAAAATGTGTTACGTGTGTGAAATTTGAAGTATCTGTAGGTGTGTTTTTGTGGATCCTTTTTTGTTTTTAAATCCGTTTTCTTTGACTCTGCCCAAGTTTGAAGCCTGTTAACTCAGTTCGGTGTATTAGTCATGAATATCAATAATGGAGAATTATTCTTCACATCATCAACTTAATTAAT
Organism: Millerichthys robustus; assembly: GCA_034783495.1. Taxonomy (NCBI): domain Eukaryota; kingdom Metazoa; phylum Chordata; class Actinopteri; order Cyprinodontiformes; family Rivulidae; genus Millerichthys; species Millerichthys robustus. The sequence continues at coordinate 6,423,717 of JAVKLF010000021.1, forward strand.
GTTTTTTTTTATTTAGAATTCCATAAAGACACTAGACTGACTAACAGTGCGAAGACAAAACGATGTGTGCACAAAGAAAGGGCATCATTGTGACTGTGAGGTCAAAGTAAACCTTTGGATGCACACATATTTCTTAATAAGTTATCTTGCACTCACGCACTGTAAAAATGCAACTGTTAGGATTAGGAAACACACATACACACACACGCGCGAACACATGCTGTATCATATATAGCAGTGTCTGACATAGATGAGATAAGGGGCTTATAGATGAAGGGGGCAGGGTTGTTTCTGGCGAAACTCTGAGTGACATGGCAGCTCTGGGGTAATCCTGCTAATCCTCTGCTAGCTCAGGGGTGCAGCGGGACTGAAGGCCTTTGACCCTGCTCCAGAAGGAGGTGTTAACGCAGACACAGGCACCAAACTTATGGTGACATTCTAAAACTCACAACAACTTAGCAGAGACAAAACCTGCATTGGCTGCACCTCCACGTCCTTCACGAGTGAATGATCAACTTTTACAGATCCATGGAAAATCACTGATAACGTTAGTTTATGGTGAACTGCACGTTTAACTCTAACCACTTATATAGTCACACCACTGTATGACGTTAGGCAGAAACAGCTGATCTGTAGCACATTTTTTTCATGTCATCTGAGCTGCAGGAACATGAATATGGATTATCAGCAGAAATCTTGATCTGACAGGCTAATTGCTTTTATTGTTCTTCTTTATTCATAAAATAATTTTTGACAATGTTAACCAGTTCATTCAAGCAGTTTGGATATTTGTTAGCATCCAGAGAGATAAATTAATTGTAACTATTAATGAACTTTAATGTAAAAAAATATTAAATAAAGTTGTTTATTAAAGTACAATAATTACATCTATAGGCTATAATTAAACTACTTATGATAAAACAATTACCTGTTTTAACTAATTCTAAAAGTTTAAAACAAACTCCAATTATTAGCAAAAAAAATAATATATATATATACAACCTAATTTTTATTAAAAATTCATGATTAACAATTATGACATCATCCTATAGCCTCATATTCATTTTTAACCTAGTACCTTTTAACCATATATTTACAAACTATAAACTCCCTGGAAAAATGTTTTTGCGTAGTTTTGTGCGACAAAGACGTTTTATTTTGAAAGGTTATACCGGATGTGAACTTGTTCACATTCAGTGTAACTTGATGCAATTGGCTAATCTTTTCCTCTTCGGCTGAGCGGCTCAAACGCTCAGAACAAGTGATGGATGTGCGACATCCTCCAATTTATTTGTCACATTTCTGCTTTTAGAAAGAAAAAAATCAAACCAAAAATAGCTTTATTTGTGTGTTGGAAGCAGAGAGTCAACCAAAGTCTGCTTGTTGTAGTTTGTTTAGCTATACATTTTTTTGTTTAGAATTTTTTGTGGGGGTTCGTTTTGGAGATCTTTGAGGATTTGGAGCGGGTCAGAGGAGCGAGGCAATTTCTCAAAATGCCTTAAAACTGGAATCCAACTTTTCAACGGAGTTCTTATGGAATATAGTCCAATTCTGCACAGTTTCCATGTTGTGCCATCATCCTACGTGAAGAACAAACTCTTCGTCTTCTGCGTCATGCTGTCCCTGTGGGTCTACATGATGTACTGTTGCGTCGGCTACTGCACGACGGTACCGAACCTGACGTACGGTTCGGCCAGGAGCCACGAGCCCGAGGCAGGGGCCGCCAGTCAGGGCTCGTCTCTGGGAGCTCCCAGGGACTTGCTGAATAATGAGAGCGATTTGGACAGCAGAGGAGACGAGTGGGATGAAGTCCGAGGCGAGGCGAAGGCGCTGGATGATGAGGAGGATGATGATAATAATAATAATGTCATCACGTCAAGCTTCCTCAATGAGACGGAAAGTAAAAAGTTGCCGCGGGCGATCATCATCGGGGTGAAGAAGGGAGGGACCCGCGCGCTGCTGGAGTTCCTGCGCCTGCATCCGGACATCAGGGCGGTGGGAGCGGAGCCGCACTTCTTCGACCGCAACTACTACAAGGGACTCGACTGGTACAGGTATGATTTATTCATACAAGGAAGAATAAAAAAGGGAAGACACGTGAAGTCATCTGAAATCTGAGTCATGAGGTGGTTTTTTTTAAATTTTTTGTTTGGGTCAGAATGATCAATTTATGTGGCCAAATGATTTCAATCTCATGATATGTCCGACTTTGTTAAGCTCCAGGAAAAAGCGTCCCTGCTTCTCTTTTGACTACACAAATCACAACTTTATGCAAGTTTTAATTCCACTTTTTAAATACGTTTCCCCATTTAACCAGAATGAAAGGTACTTTTATTAAAACAACCTTACATGTCCTCCACGTAAACCCAAATCTGCATTTTAAAGAAATGTTTCTGACCTAAAAACCTTTTTTTAAAACCCTGAGACAATTTTTGAAATGATAAAGTTTTCGCTGAAAGGAGGCTTTTTGGTTTTTTTTGTGCACAACAAGTGGCTCAAGAGTGTCTTCATTGTTTTTTTTTACATGTATTAAAAATAACGAAGAATGGCAAATTTAAACTTGTAAACTCTCACTTAAACTATGTTTAAAAACCTTTTTTTTGTTTTGATAATCAGACGTGTTGCTTAGAACGCCTTCAAATCTATGAGCAAATAAAAAATAAAATGTCTGAAATGTTAAATTTCTGAATAAAAACAACAACACTATGTAGGAGTGTCTTTATTTACAAAAACACAGAGAATGAAACTCAGCCTTCGGTTCAGCCACACAATAAAACACTGCTGATGAAGTGGGACACCCGGTGATAAGATTATCTAGATTATTCTACAAGCTGTTTGTGCAAGCAGCATTAAAAGCATATTGAAGCAGGCCATTTAAACGCAACGTGCTGTTTGAACAGCTGCAGGTTCAATCTAACTGCACTCGATTAAAAGCTCAATTTTTCAGTTTCTGCTGACGTTTTGGGCAGCTCTTATCAGTCATGTTCTTTTACAAAGTAACATTGGATTTGTGCTTGTTTGTTTGACCTCCTCTGTTAGTTTATGGACTTTTTTTTTCTTCCTGTCCTTGAAGTTAGACTTTCTGCAGCTCTCTGACAGTCCAGGTATGACCTGCATACAGTTTAAAGAAGCAGACCTTGATTTGAAATGAGCAAAAGTTACAAAATATCAACCTTAAGAACCCCGGAGGGACATTCAAAGTGTCAGGAATTTGATTCTGTTGCAGTAATTGGTTTAAATCTTCAATCCAAACTGATATCAGTGTCAGAAGGAGGTGGCTGGGATCTGCAGTTGCTTGTGTGTGCAGCTTTGTGCAATGCAACATTTCTCTTCTGTCATGGCAACAAATGGCCTTGTACGTCGTTCATGTACGCAGACATTTTGCTTTTGAGCAAGCTGCTTATTTATACAACCTTCCACTCTCAGTGAAAACGAATCACATGGGCGCAATTCTTTAAACTATTGATATTTCATTTCTGATTTTGTATTCTGTGACTGAAATAAGAGATAATAAATCGAGACATCAACGCTTCAGGTGTCCATTTGACTGAGCCGAGGGATTAAAAGACAATGTTTCAAAGCTGGATACAAAAGGGGACGTGAAGCATTGTTCAAAGGACTTCTCAACTAAGCTTCTTTTCAGAAGTTCTGGGCAGGTTTGGGCATTTTTGGGATGAAGTCGGTTGTTAATCTCTGCTGACAGAGCGTTTAGATTAAATTGTAATCGTTATATGGACATTTTGCTTTGTATCAGTGCTTTTTTAATAAGCCTCACGTGGCACACAAAGCAAGGAAAACAAGCCGTTCCGTCAAAATAAAGAAGGAGATTATAAAGGATAATTACAGTTTAATGTTACGTAACTTAAAGAAGCCCTCAGGAGACAAGTACACACAAATCACAATTTTTACAAGAAATTCTGATACAAATAGCACATGTTGCACACTGAGTCATCGTCACTTAAAAGATAATCTGGCTAATTGAAACAGCTCAGCTTGAGTTGTCACAGTAAGACATCTACGACCAAAACTGACTCTTTTGCAGAAGAACACATCAAATCAGCTCTTACTACTAATTTACTACCTTCCCTTTAATTAACATGAAAGGTGTCCACGGATTTGTTTCCCCCACGAGTTTCACTTCATTGACTCTGAACTGAAGATGAGCAACGGTTTGGGGGAGAGGAGCTTTCCGTTGGGTGGGCTTATCAGCTCTTGTGGAGACGCTGAGTTGTGCCCACGCTTTTTATCTGCTGTGATTGGTGTGTCCTTCCTGCTGGACGTCTGCTGTGTCCCTCACTTTGGAGCCTCACATAGAGACTAGCCCGTCACGCAGCGGGATGCCGACCGCATTATCGCATGTTTTTCACCTTTCAGGAGGGAAAAAGAAGCAGACAGACAATTGTGCACACTTACACAGCACAGGCGGCGACTCCCAAAAGCCGTGGGAACGGCTTCCTCTGTGGCCCCTCCTTTTTTCATCAGCAGCATAATTCTAACTTCCTCCTGTGAATCTTTTTTTATACAGATTAACTCATTTACTAAACTGAAACTTGGATCAAGCTTCTTTGGGCTCCATACATTCAATTTGACTTAATTGCTGTAATCATGTTTTTCCTCTTGAGGGTCCGTATAAAGAACAAAGAAGAGCTTTCCTACAAACTCACAGGGTGTCAAAGAAGACCGCCTAATCCTCCGATGGGCCCCAGGGGGGGAGCTCAGTGCAGGCCAGTGGCAGATAGAGGGCAGTAAATTTAAAGTGAGCCTTTTCTTACCGCTGCACCGAGGAGCTGGAGCAAAAACGGGCATGCAGGAGAACCCCCCCTGAGGACTGCATTAACCCTGACAATAAAAGAGTTGACAATTAGTGTGAAACACGTTTTCTCTGCCTTCACTTTGTATGCAAATATGCACACAAGGGTGAAAGTGCCCTTTGACGAGGCACAGCAGGAGTCCATCACAAAACGCAGTCAATGGAACCTGCCAAAATAAAAGACCCCAACTTTTCGCTTTTTTCTTTGCCTCAAAGTTGACTTTCAGAGATCACTGTGTGGAAAGTTGTGTTTGTTTGAATTCAGTTGGGGCTTCTTTAAAAAAAAAAAAAACTTTTCTGCTTACTTGACACTTTTGGATGCAAAAAAAAAGACTTTGTTTAGGTTAACTCTCTCATGATGAAATGTCTTCCAGCTAAAAATGTATGTGGGAGAAGCACAGACAGGAAAAAAAGGGGAAAGTGTGCATCGATAATGAGATTCTTCTAAAAAGCATTTCTCAAGAGCATTCTGTTGTTTCTAATACTCTCCTGTAATCACAGATCAAATTTCTGCTTCAGCATAATTAGAACAAATCCTCCCCAATGTAAAATCTGGGACTCTGCACCTCCCCTCTGTTTTTTTAAAGTTGAAGACTTGAGTTGAAATTTGTTGCAACAACCCTATCTTGAAGCAATTTGTCAAACCGCAGCACTTATAGCAGCACTTTGGAAACACTGAAACCAAACAAGCTCTCTCCATTACATCCCCTTGAGTTGTTGACTGCTTCATCCCCCTCTTTTGAAGACTCTTCAGAGAGAATTTGTTTCCTGTCTCTGTCTTTCTCTCCGCTGCACAGACAGAAGTCGGAGCATCCTGAGAAAGAGGCCGTCTGTCTCAGCCTCTTTTGTTTCTTTGAAGTCTTGTTTGAGTTGGTTGATCCTCTCAGACCCGCGTGCATCTGTAGGGAATTACTTGATAGGTCCAAACCGCTACATAAATCGGAAATGTACTTGCAAAATAATGTTATTATTTTGTATTTCAAATGGAAACTGTAAAACCACAGCTGGAGATTTTTCTTTAAAAATGGTATGCTTTGATGTATGAAAACGGAAATGTTTTAAATGCATCAGATTTTGACTGAACGCAGCTTTTTTTACTTACGGTTCTGTAGAAATCTTGAAAAGATTTGAAAACTTAAACCACCGTTCTTTGAATCATCCTTTTGATTGGCATCTGTTCCAGACTTACGGTGTCGTTCTTTTGGCAATCATAAAGGCTAAATCCACCCATCCCATTTTCTATTTTTAGCTCCACAGAACCTCATGGATGTGGGTTTTTGTCCTGTTGTTTTGTATTTTTGGTTTATTTGGTATTTGTGTGTTATATGAGAATAATGTTCACAGCCTCTCCCTGTTCCTGCTCCTCATTGTGCTCCATTCTCAAACAGCACAACTGTTGTCAGTTACTGATCACCCGTCTCAGTATAATTACCTTTTGGCTTTTCTTACTCTTAGTCAGATCCTCCGTTTTGTTATCATGTTTACATTAAGTACCGCGTCTGTTGCTTGTTTTTGACTTAAAGCATTGCTTCGTTGGGATTTAGCCTGCAGTGTGTTTGCATTTGGTCCTACAACTAATCATTGCAAAATGTCACCACACAGTGTACTAACCCTAAACTGTTCAGGTCAGAGGAAGCTGCTGTGGAACAATCTAAAGTTAAAATATTAATCTCTTTAATAAACTGCAACACCATAATTAAAAGCAAAGTAACTCAATAAGGATGGAAGACTGACAGCAGTGTGCCAGAATGGCTCCGACACTTGTTCATTCCTCCTTTTTCACAGAATGGTTTTGTTTTCACCAGACGGTCTTCAGTTCTTCATACGTTCTGACAGTTATTGTGCAGAATGGGGGAGAAAATACTCTCTGCACACTATCATTGTGGTTCAGGAATGCTGCTGGGAGACCGAGTGCTGTTCAGCATCATCCAAGAAGGTCATTTCTGCAAAGTGTGACGATGATGATGACTTTCAGTGCCCGATAAAAGATTAGCCGCAGTGCCCAGAGAACACCTTCCCTAAAAATGTTTTCCTCTTGGGTTTTCTGTCTGGAACTTGTCTCCCAGTAAGATGGTCTGATTGTTCCAAGTGGCTGCATACCACCACCCTTCATCCAGCCTTTAAGAAGCGGGATGATTCCCACAGTAGCTCAGCCCCTCTCAGAGCTGCAGGCTAAGATAAGAAGGCGTCGTGGCATTAGATCACGCCGAAGCTTTTTATGGAAATGATCCTTGTCACAGTTCTTTAGAAAGCTTTAACATAGATGCCAGTTTGAGTCAGTCAAGAAGAATACTGTAAGGTACAACAAATTTCACAGTAATTTTTTTTTTCATTGTTTTAGGGAACTAATATGAAAGGACAATCTCCCTGCAGAAGTAAACACAAACCTACGTGCTCTGATTGTAAATTCCTACCTTTGAACCTGCTTCCTAATAAAATGTGTGGGTAAACAGGGGCCAAAGGTTTACATTTTGTCTGCTGTAGCGGGTTTAATGAGCACATCTGAATGCCTGGCAGACAAAACAAAAACACAATACAGCCTAACTCTTGCAGTACACAGTATTGTGCAAAAGTCTTCAGTCATTCCTCACTATGTATTTTACTTCTAGAGACAGAACGTTTTGTAACGTTTTAGTCTTGAACTATTTTTCTTTGCACTTTTCAGTCCAGTACCAGATCATTGTAAGAGGAATGTAATAGTTTGTTAAGATACTAACTAATTAGTTCCTTCTACTTGTAACAAACAAATTTTCTAGTCCTGGTTCTGTATCAGGTCTTTGTTAGATCCCCCCCTCTTACATAAAAACAAAACCAAAATCAAGTGTTTATTTATGCAAGTGAAAACAATGTTTAAAGCACACACTGCACATTGTGCTGTCAGGCTCATGCACAAAAACATCCCCCCCAAAAAAAAGCAAGTGAAAAATTAACCTAAAGTAAAAAAGAAAACTGTGAAAAACTTGAAGAAATTCTGATAAATTAATAAACAAAATAGCCCTTTAAAAGTCTGACAGTTTAGGAGTGGTTTGAAACTTCTGCACAGTGCTATTTTCCTGAAAAAGCAAACAAAGAAATATATAATGAAATCTTGCTATATCAACCTGATGGCCATTTTCTCTTATTTTGCTCACAAAGCAAAGATATGTTATCTTTTTTTCTACCTTTGTAGAGATGATTAATACACATTCTCCTTGTGTACAGTGTTTTTATTGTTGACAAAGTGGAAAGTTTGATTGTTCGTAGGATTTTGTGTCCCTGGAGGCTTCGTGAAAAGCCTGCAGCGGAATCCGTATCCAAGAGCTGTAGAAAATAATTGCAAAGGGGTTCTGATAGAGTTGTTTGTGTCTCTTGTACCTATTACCTTGATTAGGTTTGTGGTGTTTTCACCACATACAACGGTTGCCAAGGCTCTGAGGGACAGGGAAGTGCAATAACCATTGTTTACACAGAATGGTAAATGGTCCACACTGAAATAACACTTTAACTCCTATTCAGCTTCTACAAAGTGCTTTACCGTGCATTTCCCATTCACTCGTGAATATTGTCATATAGAGCATTTCTGTTACACGACTGCGGTACTTTTTCTATCAGCCAGCATATGTGGAGGTTCGTGCCCAAGTCAGGCTGAATCTTCAGTTTACCTGT
>JAVKLF010000021.1:6443743-6455650 GCA_034783495.1 Millerichthys robustus
GTGTGTGTGTGTGTGTGTGTGTGTGTGTGTGTGTGTGTGTGTGTGTGTGTGTGTGTGTGTGTGAGAGAGAGAGAGAGTTATATATCCACATCAATGGAAAATCAGATTCCATTCCTTTCATTGACAAATCGTGGCAAACCACTGGATCAAAGATGTGTCAGCTTTAAAAATGTCTCCATACTCTGCAAACCTTAAAAAAGAAAATCATTTTTAGTCCACTAAGAACCGAGTTTCTATCCAGAGAAAAAAATAACTGGCTTTAAAGATTTAAAGGCTCTGTACTCCTTCAAGAAGCTTTTTTCCCCCTCCTCCATCGCTCCTCTCTTGCTGAAAATATTCAACATGCTAAAATAAAAGCTTCTTACATTATAAGAAGCTTGCAAGAGGCAATTAATTTTTCAAAAACACTCGTAATACAGAAAGTAAGCGTGCGCCAACAGTTTTTAATTTAAGCTGAAAGCAATTTAATAGCTAACGTAGCTCCACAGCTTTTATTCCCTCAATTCTACTAAGTTGTAACTAAATCAAATCCATGTCAAAGTTCAGCAACATTCTGAGCTTCATGTTCAACCTGCAGTGTTACAGGAAAACTGAAGTGATTTTGTATCGCAGTAAGTTGAACTTTTTCCAAGCAGCTTTTACGTTTGTTTTACTTGAACTATAAGGTATTAAAACCAATTTCTCCTAAAACAATACAAGCCTTTTGTAAGCATCACTTTCACCCATTAAACAAAATCACAGAGATATTCTAATAGGACTTGACCAGCAACAACACACCTTCCAGGTGAACTATCAGAACCTTGTAGAGAGCGGTTCTGATCCACTGTGTCACTCTGTCGTTGAGTGTCAACACTTATTCCATGTGGCCGTGGTTGTTCTATCCTACAATGTGCCCTGGAGTGTTTCAAACAGACTGAAACCGGATCAGACAGAACACAATGAGCTGCAGCCATCAGAGAAACACGGTTCCACTAAATATTCACAGATATAAAAAGGAAACCTCTAAGAATTAACCCTAAGAACTGCTCATATGAACTCCTCTTTACTCCAAACACATTTTCTCTTGGTTCTTTCAGAACTTCCTGGTTGAATGATCCCTCTGTTTGGAGGCTATGAGGTTTGGTCTTGAGTTTGGTGGAATAGTCAGTTGACAAAATGAACACGGTGTGAACTTTGAAGCTGTCAGACATCTTGACACATCGACAGACACAGATTCAAAAACAGTTTTCCGTGGGGTGCTTCAACACACTTGAGGTGTGAACTGTATGGGAAACGCATTTGATTCTTCTGTTAAAGACGTTTTTAATGACATGATCAACATTTTTTCTGGCTGCTTCTACACTTTTCTTCTCTTTTTAGCCATTTACTTTTGAAAAATTGTAATACCAATGATACTGTAAATACAAAATGTTGATGCATCATTTTCAGTAATGTAACGTTTCTGAACATAGAGAGAACAACAGACTTAAAGCATTTCTTCCTTAGTTTTAGTTTGCTGTTCTGCAGGTATCAAAAGGATGGAGGCCCTGAAAGCAGAGAACACTATCAGAAGAATGTGCAGCTCCACTGAGCTCCATGACTCAATTTTTTATGCTTGACTCTTTCTATGTCCCAGTTAAAAGGTTGAGAGGTTATCAGGCTCATTAGGCAGTGCTTTTTGGGATTTGGCTAATGTCCATCAGTATTTGTCATTTGCCACTTCAGGCATTGTCTAAAAACTATAAGTTTTTTTGGAATGAATGTAAAATCCGCTTGTTATTTTCTTCTTCAGTTTTATCATTTTCTCCACTTTCAAGTTTGATTTTTATTGTATTTTTGACAACTTCAATGTTATTTGATGCATTTATGAATAACTATATGTACAGACTTTGAAAACTAATTCTTCCTGGAGCTGAATGTGCTGAACACAATATAACACATAAAAATTCATATTAAATTCAAAATTTATAGTTGCTGTCAAAATAAGACATGACAATCAGTACAAATGGTCAATTTAAATATTTACTGGGTGTACCTTTCAGGCTCACATTTTTGTCACTTCATCTTAACTAATTTAAATCAAACCTACAGCTAAAACAATAAAACTAAGCAGACTTCAGACTAAAAACAATTATTTCAAAATTCTACTTTGTCTGTATGCAGTTTGGGAAATCATCAACATTATGTTCCCCTCTGGATAGTTTCTTTGGCTGTTAGCTGTCAGAGACCAGCTGTTTTAGCTCTTTGGGCTGCAAGCTAAATGACAAAAGAGAGACCCGACATGGAGCAGGTCATTAGGCGAAAAGATGGAGTCACTGTCAATATTTGCACTACGCAGACATGCAAGAGAACCTATTCACCCCGTTAAGTGTGAACCAGAGGTCTCTGCTAGTAATTTCTCTTTGTTTAACCTTTTATGTCTTTTTGTTTAGGTGACTAAACATTTTAGCTAACAGGATTAACAACGGGATAAAAATATTTAGACTGACCTCCTCTAACCAGGATTGTCTCAGTATTTACAAGTTTATGGCAGAGGCTGTAAAAAGGTTTTTCTGGCGTTGGTGATGCTTACATTGTCCATGCTTGGTCACATCAACACATTTAGGTTTCTTACCCAGAAAGTTTCACTTCTGGATCATTCTGGATCTGACAAAAGTGGTTGTCAGCGTCTGTGCAGCTGCTACGTTTCATCAACAGGTCTTTTAATGAAAGATCAGTGCAAGTGGAAGAAGGGGAAAATCTGCCGTTGCATCCAAACTGAGCATGCAGACTAAACTTACGGTTTTACTGCAGAGGAAGAGCCCATCAGTGTAACTACTGACTTGCACCATGGCATCACAGTTTAAAAAGCTTGTATACAGCTGGAGTAAACCTCAACCCATCCACCTTCCCTTTGTGAACTTTGAGTCGTGGAGTGTTTGTCCAAGGTGTAATTCAAGCTTTCCTTATTCCATACCTCAGCGGCCGCCAGGACTGTGATCATCAGTCACCATCGAGAAAGGGCGTCCGTTCTGGGAAGACAAACAAAGCCACCCACTCCAAACACCTCTGAAGCTGGGCTGCTCTCAGTTCAACATCCACTCTGAAACCCACTGAAGGGACCTGGGGGCCACTGGGTGGGGTCACTGAGGTTGAAATAACACAGCTACTTCAGTTTGACCCACCCAATTAGGCCAAGACCGCCATCCTTCATTTGATCTGCCAGCAGATATCTCGTCTTAGTAAGTCCACTGACAGATGAGGGGCTGGAATCTATTTACCGTGAGTATCTTTCCATCTATCTATCACTGCACAAAAAGGCTAACAAAACCTTTCAGACTGTTATTTTCTGAATTAAGTTTGACCACCTGAAATTCTTAAACGAACCAATCAGAGTCAAGCAGACATCAATTCAAGTTTTTTTCCCCTGTATTGTCACATTCTGAATCTGTCTTCAGTCTCCTGGTTCTCCCTAAAAGACTTTTGCCACAGCAAAGACGCAATTTCATGAACCAACACATTCTCCTGCTTTATTTTGAGATGATTGCTCTGATCAGAACCTCTTTGGTCCTGCTTGTGCCACAGTTTCGAGCCGTTTTTGTTTCACTTTGTTTGTAATTATCCTCATATGTGCGAGCTCTCTCAAATTACATTTTCATCGCTGGCTTAAATGTGGACGATGCATTTGAAGCACATAAATGGATCAAATGTAACCGCCGTATCTCTGCAGTGGCGCATCTCTGCGCTGTCACACTGCTCTCTAATTTAGAGCAGCTCAGCTCGGGCCTGAGAGCAGCGAGGGTCTCTCCAACTCAGTGTTTTATAATTAAATGAGAACTGTTTGCCTCAGTAACCTCGTCACACCAACACCGAGGCTCTTGTCATCCACCACCGCTGAATTAGAAGGTTTCTGTCGCGCACTAGTGGCCACACAGCTTTTCAAAAGCAAGACCAAAAAAAATTCCACATGGAGGACATCAAATGTTGCTTGTTTGAATGTGCATAAAAGCAGAATTTAACAAATGATTTTGCTGTCCTCCTTTATTTCCACACAACCCTTTCGGCTCAGTGATTAAGACAGGTTGGCTCTTGCTGCAGGCGCTAAATTATTAACCACCCCGTCTTTTAATTAAGCCTCGAGTTACAGAAGCAATGCCTTGAATCAAATATTATTCTGGGTCACTTTTGAAGAGTGAATACATGTCCTGGTGCAGCTTTTATTTTACCTTTAATCTGAAATGTCACTGAACATGTAAAGCAGACATAGAGGATTTGCTTTCAGCTCATCTGCCTCTGTTGCTTTTGATTGCTGACTGCTGCAGAAAACAAGGCTGTAAAGAACATGAATAATGGTGGACATAGATTTAATGCATTTAGCCTACGTATAAGTGTGCTTCAAGGTAAGCAGTGTGCCTCTGAGCTGGTGGGTGTTTGCATACACTCTGTGCAGGATTTTGTAGTAATGGGTTTTTTTTCTGTGTGGGAATAAGATAACCTTTCAAATGTGACAAACTAAGCAGTTTTAAAGATATTGAGCTAAAATTAGGTGTGGTAGTAGCTGACTGTCATCCCCAGCACCCGTGTTTCTATGGCCTTTAAGGCAGGAAGTGGTGCAGGGCGAATCAGTGGTGAGGGTCTAGTGACAGGATGTGACGGCAGGGGGTCACAGGCCAAAGGTGCCTTCAGGTTCCACATCTGCAACTTTGCCCAGACTGTGCCGACTGCTGTCAAAGAGAGAAGTCAGCCGCACTCTAATAGGAATTAGCAAGACAAAGGGGAGGGCATAAAGAAGGGCTTTGATATCTCAGAGATTTATGGGCGTGATGAAATCAACTCTGAATAAACCGGCTCCGCCCACTTGCTCTATCATTTATGGACATCTGACAACACAAGGTTTGTTCTGGGAGACCAACGCTTCTAATGAAACAGGACAACAAATCTAAAGACAAAGAGGAGAGCAGGCCTGTAGCTTCTTCTGAAGTCTTCTCTGTTCCATTCAGGGACCCGTCGGTTAGCTGAGCTTATTTGGACGTTCTTCTGAACGTAAAAGTTAGACTTGCGGAAGTTATTCCGGCGAGTTTGTGAACTACCAAAGCAAACACTTGGCTGCAAACAGACAAATGTCCACGGCTGCTGTTTAACCACCTTACTCTGCAGAGAATCAGACACATGAGTGAAATACACCGGCCTTTATCAAGCAGAAAAACAATGCTGATATATGCAGCCATCACAACACCCAGAGGATTGTGATAACGGTGGTTTTCTCCCAATTTCCGCTCCTCTATCCTGCATGTCCTGTAGTAAATACTAAGTGCCCCACTGTGACCCTCGCAGTGATAAATAACCCTTAAGGTTAACTACATTTCAAATGGAGCAGTGAGGCCATTATCGGCCTCCAGAGTTTTCTTGACATCCTCAATATGTTATCTGTGTGCCCAGGGACTTTTACCAGGCTCACATTAACTGGTTTCTCTTCATGTCAGGACTGATAAAGTAGGAAGAACCTTTTTAACCAGCAAACTGTATAAACTTCTGCCTGCATGTTCAGCAGCCATAACTGCATGTTGTAAAAAAAATAAATAAATAAAAATACACACACGTGCGGGATGTGTTGCTGCTTGGTTGAAAAGAATTGTTTTCAGATGTTTCAGAATTACACTGATAAATGCGCCAAGTTGATTAAATAGGCAACTAAAACATCTTTCTAGGGATATTTTTGGTTCTTTGCTTCTGTTACCAGCTCTTTGTTGTTTTATTACTTTTACAAAAGCTATCATTGAAGTTTATGTTTTACAGATGGCAAAGTGCCCCGTAAACAAAGCTTGTCAAGTGGACTTGACATGACCACAATGTGGATCTCACCAGGTTATTAGGAAGTAAAGGGTTAAGTTAAAACCTACAAAGCTTTGAATACCGAAAGGCAAGGACGGCGTTGCTGTGTTAAAGTATGTCAGAATCTATTAAAAGATCTCTTATAATTTAGGTCAAAGTAAATTTTATGAAGAATCATTGTTCACTTTTTTGTTGCAGATTATCAAAAATGAATACTTGACAACCCTATTTAATTAGATAAACATGAACATTATTACATCCAGATATCATTTCACAATTAATCAGAGCTGTGATGGTTTGATTGTTTGAAAGCTGGCAGCCATAAACTTTTTAGTCTTTTGCCAAAACTATTAAATTAAAACCAGAAATCCATTTAAATGTATCGTTGAACCAACTTCTGATTGGAAGACTGAGTATTGTAAACAGAACATTTGCATTTGAAAAGTTGCCCTAAATTGCAGAGATAGATTAATTTTCATCAGAGGATCATAAGAAGCAAATGGGTTGCTGCCACCACCTGCTGGTAATACAGACACCCAGCAGTTGGGCTGCTTCAAGTTGTAAAAAAATGTGAATGTAAATGGTGGGATCATTTCATAAATCCAGAATCATGTAAGTGCAACTGTTTGTGAAAAAAACTGCTACTGATACACAAACGTTATTTCTGCCTTTCTGTGTGGGAATCAGATAATCTTTCAAAATTTCTGGGTATTTTTAATTATTTTTTTAACAAAGATGGACTTGGATTGACAATCAAAGAATGGAAAAAAAGTGTGATTATTAATAAACATGTAGCAATTGTAATGCAGAGAGGGGAAATGTGCTGAAGGAAAATGACCTCAAAACCAATGTTTGCCTTGATGATCTTCACAATTTTTTGAGGCAGAAAATGTTCCAAATCTGCCGCGTTTTGTTTCCCTCAGAGAAATGCCAATTAAAATGTTTTATTCCACCAAACCACGTTGACCTGGTTTCATTATTCATAGTGAATTTACAGTTGCTGAAAAAAAATATCTGCACGTCTGGATCCAGGTTTCCAGCTGTTAAGTGTTTCCTCAAAGCGTAGCCAGATGGTGCACTTTGCATTTTCCAAAGATTTTTCATGGTTTTTAATAAATGCAGTCAGCACAAACTAAAGGCAGACAAAACACTCTTTAATCAGATGTCTTGCTGAAAAACAATTAAACTATTGTCAGTGTGTTAATGACGTAGTCATAAAGTCATAAAATCTTGTGAAAGTACTTGCAAAACTTTATTGTCGGATTCTTACCAGCATGTCAAGCATTCAAGGATTTTCACAGGTAAATGATTAAACCTATAAAAGTGTTTTGTGTCACAGCGACACCAAGTGGTGCAATAAGTGCACTACAAAAAACCCTAGCTCAGTCAAGTTAAAAGCCTTGTATTTCTTGAAGGAATGCATATTACCCGCCGCCTTTCATGTCGAAGTTTTGAAGTTATAGACAGACAAAGTTACACTTATTTTGGCGGATAACTCTCAGCTACTACTACTACATAAAGATTACCTCAATATCTGTAAAATTGGGTCTAGAAACGTTGGGTGAATTCGATAATCTGTGTGTTAATAAAGTGTTAATTACACTTTAAAGAAGAGTTTCTAATAGGTTCATAGCTGCATTTGTACCAATCAAAACCAACAGCGTCCTTCTATAGAATAGAAACCATTATTGGCTGATTTCAACAGGTTTATTTAAAATACTGACAAAAAAGTTAAGTTTGTACAAAGCAAACAAATTACAGGACATAACACTCGCAACACAAATCAGAATACATGTTTCAAGAATAGTAGGGTTTTAGTTTTTTTCTTTTTTTTTGAAAAAGCACCATTTTTAAAAATACAAAATTCCAAACAATTTTATTTGAAATATCAAGTACATTTTAAAAACAAAACAATAAAAAAAACTTCATGTGTTTATAAACATTTTTAAAAGACTTTTTTAGATTTCCTTACACGCAAACAGATGTGCTAAATAAGGCACATTGTTAAAAGCATTTGACATTAAAAACAAGAAGAAAAGCTTGATACTCTGGCAGTTGAAGCGACATCTCTTTGGTACAGCTGCATGATTGGTGAGAGACAAACTATCACAGAGAAGAGCACGTTAACTTGACAAAACTATGTACACAATGTAGGTAAAAACTGTTATAAATATGACTAAAAACCACAGACACTATGTACATCTTCATACCGAAGTGAGGCAGGGTTTTTATTTTGTATCACACAGTATGGATTTGCGGGATGTTTGGAAGACAATGTCACCAAAATATTTCTAAAATGTAAAAAGAAAAGAAAAGAAAAAAAGACACACAGTGAAAACTGGTTTAAAAAAGTCAGATGTTGAATTTAAGGAAACAAATTAGTGTGATCATTCAGAGGAGAAATTAATGTAAATTGTCGGGATGTCAGTCCACGGTCTGTTTGTGCGGTAGGCACAGTGTGATGTTGTGGTTAAGGGGGCCTCCCGATGCCTCCCCTCCTCCTCCTCTTCCCTCCCCTGCTCTCATTCCTTCTTCCTCAGAACGATATAAATGAGCCCACTGATCAGACTCAGAGGGAACGCCACCCAGGCCAGGATGTAAGCGTAGCCGAACGGCAAGCCGTTGTCCGGCCTCATCACGGTGTAGATGATCGCGCCGCACATCACAAACACACCTAAAGAGACAGACGAGAAAAGAGCGTAGATGATCTCATACCTTGGTTCTGGCCCATTCAGGGTGTGATCTCCCACCCTCCCCTAAGTGATGAAGTCATACTCACTCGCTAAGATCTGGAAGATGGCGGTGAAAAAGAAGCGTCCGCCCTTCACCATTCTGAACAGCTGATACAAGAAGGCAATGAGGGAGCAGAAGCAGAAGAGGACAGACAGGATCATGAGGGCTTGCACTGCTTGGATCCAATCTAGGAGACAAACAAACAAACAACACAAAAAACAGAAAAGTTGAAGCTTTTAAACTTTTTAAATCAAATTGCCACTTTTCTTTTCTTGGGTTGAAGACAAACCTTCATTGCTGGCTGGACTGCAGTGGTGGCCACCAGAAGTTGGTTTGCAGTTGTACCAGAGATCAGTACTTGTCCCATCAGACCCAGACCAGGTCTAAAAGAAACAACACAGGGATTCAAACTAAATGCATTCTTCACAAGTCCAGAAATAAACAAGAAAACAATCACTGAAAGAAACAGCTTCAGGCTGACATATCTTCTCAACACTGCATCCCTTTCTCCATTCTGGACATTTCTACAACTGTAAAATAAATTAAAGTTTAAAAAGTTACTTACACTGGCTGCTGTGGACACAATAAGAAGAATGAGGATGATTAGGTGCAAGAAGAGCACTCCGAGCAGGGTGTACAGCATTTTTCAAGCTCTAGAAAGAAGAAAAAAGAAAAAAAAAGAACCGATAGATTATTAAATCAGCTTCAAGACTAACCCGTCTGGTTGCGCAGCCTTGTTTAACGCCAGATGGCGCTGTTTTCTCATTTCTGCACCAACCGCAATGTTTACTTGAATGTGAAAGTGTCCCCTTACATTGAAAGAAAAAAAAAAGAAAGAAAGAGGAAACTCAGCTTTCTTTTTCTTTCAATCAAACAGATCTATATTTTTTATATTTAAGTTTTATCTGTGTAGCGCAAGTAGAAATTGAGCTTAAGAAAAAGTCTTGGCGGTATTAACAGCCAAATGAAAGAAATGGAGTTTGATTCTAGTCGATGCGGGGAAAGAAGAAGCTCAGCCCATCTGTGAGGGGAAAAAAAACATTCCAACAACGCGCCGTCATGCGTAAAACTCCGCCGTCACTTTCCTCAAAAATACAAAACACAAACCGAGCAGATCAGGCTGGGAAACTCTGCAGCTTCGATTATTGCTTTTGTTTTCTTCCCTCCCACCCCACCCCCTTCATTAAAACCAATCCAAAGTTTTAAATCCAACAGGCACAGTCGCGTTAAGTCAATGAACGCAGCAAATAACCGACCAAAAGAAAGAAAGAAAGAAAATCCAACACGCGTCCAACTCACAAAAAGTAAAGGTTTCTGAGTGGAAAAGAAGTTGGAGGGAAGTGAAGAGTCTGGAAAGAACCACGGCGCGTCTGCTGCTCCTCTGGACTCCTTCTGTGTAGTTACTATTCCAGATGTGGCTCGGTCCGCGCGCCTGTCTCCCCCCGCCCCCCTCCAGCCCGAGAACACCGCCCCGCAGGCCTCCTTTCCTCCCCCCCTACAGTACGATTTGGATTATACACAGAGACAGTAGGCTGCAGGACGTCCCATGAAAAAAATCAAGAAGTGCAAACTGGGCTGCTTCTTTAGTCTTCATTTTAATTCAGAAACTTCAAATAATTCTTACAAACATAATCACATAAGCTTTATTAAAGGGCATGTTTCATCTTGTAGATTTAAGCCTGCTTCTCAAGACTTTCAGCACAACACATTGCACAAAATGATCACACGTGGAAGTCAATAAATTGGAGGTGACATGATTTTTTTTTTCAAAGAACAGTAGATCTTTAATTATTCATTTGAATGAACTCCGTTTTGTTTTAGCTGCAGTTTAAAGAACATTCAGGAAGACTTTTTCACTGTGAACGCAAGATTACCTCAGAAGTTGGCTGAGCTCAAACATGCTGACAGAGCCACATGTCCAGCAGTGTTCTGCCCTCTTTCAGTGTGTGCATACACGTGTGTGTGTGTGTGTGTGTGTGTCTGTGAGTGTGTGTGTGTCTCTGAATGGGCCAACCCTCCAGAGGCCTTGTGGTATGCCCAAAATGCCTGTATGTGTGAGGTAGGCCCCCCTGTTTACTCCTGTGTCGATGCAGAGACGAGGAGAGAGCTTGTTCGGTGCCAAGAGGAACCAAGCCTGCACAATGTTTCCGTCATGCTAAATCAGTAGAACGGCTTGCATCTCCGAGCAAACATGGTTTAAGCATGAGTGACAAAAGATTGGCGGCTGCAACCCTCCACAGCTCTGCATCCCTCATTACAAATGTGCTCCCAGGCCATTTTTATTTTGCATGTGACACAGCTAAAACACAGTGAAAGAGACAACAGCGTTAAAGGAACCAGCACACATTGAAACCAAACCCTGCCAAAATGTGGTTGTGATCAGCTGCTGTACTCAGGGAACCAAGCTTGTGCCTCTCTTGCAGTTTTTACTTTTTTGGCTCATCAGGTGGATTCCTGTGGTATATGTTTGCAAACGCTCAGAGGAATGAAGCGTGGGACGCTGTCCAGGTTCCCAGTGCTGCCAGGTGAAGCGGCGCTGTGTGTCCTGGCAGAGATCTCTCTCTCTCTCTCTCTCTGACAACTTGACCACGCGGATGTAAGGGCTGCTGCTTACGAAGATGCAATTAAAGCAGTGGTCAGCGGAAAGATCCAGCAGCAGCAGCAAGGTGAAAAGACAAATGAGTCAGCTGGAGCAGGTGTATGACTGCTCAGATTACTCACAGTCACTTCTTCTTACTGTACAGACTGCAAGAAAAAATATAAATAATAAAAAAGTATATTTTTGAGAGATTGAATCTCTCAGTTTTTTTTTATGTTTTACCTTTTGGTACAATGTCTTAGTTTGAACATTTGACATGCTTGATATGTTTCACATCAAAGGAAATATGGATTCAAGACATTTGCAGATCTTAGCTTTATGTTTTCATTTCCATTCTACACAAGATTCAAATTTTATGAAATTGGAGTTGTATTAAATAGATTATATCAATATGAGTTGTTCCGAATTGGCAATGAGGTTGTTATAAAGATTCATAATGCGGCATCTTTGATACAATCTTCATCAAACGGAGCCACAGCGCTCCACCCATTTTTATTACTGTTTCATTAAATCATCTGTTAGACGACAATAAACACAACAATATGCCGTGTTTGTTTTTAATAACATCTTCATCTTCTTGTTCATTTTGTTCTCATAATGGATTTTGAATGCAATTATTTGAAGTTTTGGAATGAAGGCTGCAGAAACTCACAAATTTTCTTTGACCAGAAAACACACACCTACACACACACATACACACACACACATACACAAAACCACATTATTAGGAGGATGCTTGACTGGATATTGTCAGTCTCTCTGACTGATTTCTCTGCTCATGTGTA
>JAVKLF010000021.1:6456970-6474007 GCA_034783495.1 Millerichthys robustus
TGTAGTGTCATGACTCGCTGTTCTGTGACAGTGTGAGTCAGCCTCAGCTACAGTGTGTGTGTGTGTGTGTGTGTGTGGGAGGAGTGGTCAGATGACTCCTTCTCTTTGGTTCGTCTCCAACAGCAAACATGAGAGTGACGCCAGAGAATTAGGGATTGGGTTTTGGACCTGTGTCTCTGGCTCGACTGCCTGGAGGACGTCATCGCAGGACAGCTTGACAGTCAACTTCACATGTGGGAATAAGAGATCGAGGGAACGCCCCTTCGGTTTACACCCAAACAAGAAAGGAAAAGAAAACTTAGACACTTTGAAAACGGTCCTTTCCGGATATCAGACAAAGCCCATCTCAACAGACATCTTAAGGTTTTCTACATTTAGAAAAAAAACTTTCTTTCAAAGTTTTGTGAAATCGTGAAAATTCCATCTCTTCTCACCATAAAAGGATTTCAGTTTATTGGGAGCAGACAATATGCATTCTTTCATGGAATGTTAAGCCTTTAATTTCAGTCTGACATTTGTGCGTCAGATGCACAGTTTAGTGCACAGTAAAAAGAAGAGGCAGTGGGATTCCTGTTGCAGATAGATTCTTGTATTTGCTGGGTGTGAGTTGTGTTTTTCCTCCTCTGTGAGCAGCATTCAGGGCTCTAAAGTTTGTGTTTCACCAGTGAGAAACCATCAAACTGCACAGACCTTTTAGGAGGAGCTGGAGAGGAATCCTCGCTCCCAGAGTTATGCTGGAAGGCTGATACACAGTGCGGGATTTTGGATTTTGCGAAAGTGTTAAACAGACAGCAGAGAGAAGAGTGCATGCTAACAGGGAACAAGAATATGCACAAAAATGTTTCTTTCATCAAACGCGCATGTTTTAAGCGGGACACAGCGCTAAGCTTTATAGCTGAGATGATGTGAAATATGTCAAATTCAAGGTCCGAAGGCCAAATTTGGCCCACCACCACATTTTATGTGGCCCTTCAAAGACGCATTACTGTCTTAAAGTAAGCGTATGGTGCTTTAAATCTAGCATTGACCATAAACTATTCCCATGTAGCTTATTTTACCTTTGAAATGATGGGATCCCACCACAAGGTGGAGGTGCACCGGGTTCAAAAGCCAGCAAAATTTGTTGCGTAAAGTCTCCATTTCACCGCATTTTCACCTGCTACTGTTGCTACAGCCCAGTTGGGCTGGGAAGTGAGACTTTCTCACTTACAAGTCATGAATTTAAACTGGATTGCACCCTCCAGGGGGAGTTCCCTGTTGAAACTTGGGAAAGTTCAGAATTGTAATCGACAGCTCACCACAAATAAATAAAACTCCTTATTTTTACTTTTATTAACATTTCTGTCTTATTTATTTCAGATTTAGTCAGTCATACACATAGTACTTTTCAGTGTTTAAAGGAGGACATGTTAACCTGCTAGGACCTGAAATCCACACGTGGCCTAAAACACATCAATGCATGAGTTTCAGGCCTTAGGAGGTTTCAACTCCATGTAGTGCTCAGTAATGTATTTGTTAGCAGCACACAGCCGTAACTATGAGACAAAGAAAATGACGTTTTGTGTTTAGTCAAAGTTAATTACAGCTGGCCCTTTGAGGGCCACTGTAACGCTCACGTGGCCCTCGGTGAAAATGAGTTTGACAACCCTTTCAGCATTCAGGTCAAATGCTACGAGGGATCCCATCAAACAATCTCTCTGCCATATATACCCCGTCTCACCTCTCTAGTTTTAAACACCAAAACTCCAGAATGAACCATGACCGAACTGAAGAGCTCCACGGGCTGGAAATGAAATCAGATAAAGTGAGCCAAGATGTTTGAAAAGGGGGCGAAAGCCTTCTTACGTTCTTTCTTCACAAAAGGGAATCTGTCCCTCCATAAGGGGAAAAAGCCAACAAATCAAATACACAAGGAGTGACAAACTCTAGGTTGTGGCACTCTAGTGATCCTAAACATGTGCTAATCATTATTTTCTGGCTTCCTGTTGAAATTGATGTCATACGCACACATATCCCAACAGGCGTGATCAGTGTACAAAACTGTTGTCTGGAATTGGAGCGATTCATTCCAACCTCAGGAGGTTGGAATGGAATTAAAGTTCTCACAGCTCTGTTATCTGCTGCTTCATATCAAAGCTGTATCAAGCACTGCTGCATTATTACAATCAAATCGTAACTTGTGGTCCTAGGATTCAGTTCCTTGGAAATCTGCAGTTAAAATTTTCACACATAGCTCTTTGAAAAGGGAATTATTCCTATCTGTCTTATCAGAAGTTTTCTCATTCTTGCTTTCACTTTATCTTTGTCGAGGAGGTTATCTGAGCTCTTTATGACAGCTTACAGGGAAATATTTTCTTGATGGGCCGCCTGATCAAATTTTCATGAAAATCGTCTGCCAGTAAATACTTTATTTGCTAAAATGTTAACAGCCCTTTGTACAAGAAGGTGTCTAACTGGATATGAGCATAATTTCTACTTTATTTTTGTTTAATCTCTGGTAACCTCAAGTCATTACAAAAAAATAATCCGTTTGTTTTAACTCCTGTAAGTCATGTGTGCACAAGTTGAAGAATTTCAGCAACAGATTACATCCCAAATACAGTCTTCTTTCATTTTGCCCTGAAACAAACGTGTTTTATCGTTGTTTAGATCAGGATTACGGCTGAGGTTTATGAGTCATCTGAAATTTGACTCACGGAACCAAGCTTTGGAATGCATAATCCTCCCGGTGTTTAGGTTTCCTTTCAGTTTTGTTTTCATTTGAAGTGCTGGGAAATGTGGCGATACACATACACATGTAATGGCTGGCCCGGTGACTGTGCCGTGGCCTGGCCAAAGGAAACTGTGGCCTTGATGCAAAGCCTGGATCGACTCAGAGTTTGGGTGTTTTCATCCAACGGCGTCCGTTTGGACCTCAGCCCAGAGCGGCCGTTCGCACAAGATTTCTGCCAAACCCACTGATGGCTCCTTTCAGAGATGGAGCGAAGCTAGAAGTGAGGATGAGCTGATAAATGCCAGAAAACACAGCAAAGCTCTTATCATTGCAACAAATTCAACAGATTTAATCCTCACATAAAGGTTTGTTCTGAAATGTAAAATGAACAAATACTTTCAGAAAGTGTCGTCCTACGGTCCACGCCAACAAATCAACAAAATCTTACTAAAATTAATAAACATAAAGTCTAATTTCATCAGGAGTTTTCTCATTCCTGCTGCTGCCCTATCTCCAGTGTATCTCCTCTTTTATAGGCTGCCAGACCACATTTTCAAGAAAGGTGTCTGCCAGCAAACACTTTCTTTCCTGAAACTTTTCCAGCCATTTGTGCAAGAAAGTGGCTCTACAATAACTGGAGATTTGCACATTTATCTTCAATAAATCTCAGATAGCCTTGCATCATTAC
This sequence comes from Millerichthys robustus, assembly GCA_034783495.1. Lineage (NCBI taxonomy): Eukaryota > Metazoa > Chordata > Actinopteri > Cyprinodontiformes > Rivulidae > Millerichthys > Millerichthys robustus. Next base: position 6,460,372 of record JAVKLF010000021.1, read on the forward strand.
AGACTTTTACAGCCGCACTTCACGGACTTTCCTTAGCCTTGTGTGCAAAAACCGCGGTGCTTTAAAGATTTAAGATGACTTAGAAAAGGTTAGATCATGAAAGTAATCTTGTTTTAGTGTGCTTTTGAACACGTGCTTAAAAAACTGCTTATGTGGCTGCTTGGCTCAGACTCATTTAACATTTATAAAACTCTGTAAACACTAGTTTTATACAGTCTTATTTATTTTTAATTAAATCTTGGTGATCTGTCACTTTTAGAAGCTTATATTGAAAGAGTCAATAAAATTTAAGAACACATTTTTCAATTAAACGCTACAGAACTAATGTGTTAGGCTTTTCTGTAGCACTTCTTATGTTTAAATGTGGGGAAGTCTGTGTCAAACTAAGACTTTATTAAACCTGGAGTAATGTTGATGTTCCAACTTAACAAACGGCTTTGTTTGGTATTCATGCCGAACCTCTCCTGTTACAGGTTTTAAAAGATTTGTGTTGTGAAGGCAGTGGAAGTGGAATATAATTTCACCTGGCGGGAATCAAAACCACAAAAAAAAAAAAGCAAAGTTGCAGTTCTACCTTTTTCATCTGGTGGCAGTTTCCTTCAACTTCATTTGTTGTGAGCAAGCACTTGGTGATATAATTGGAGGGAAAAAAATCCAGATTAACAGGAAGACATTTTTGACAGAGTCTGACTCGGTTTGCATCAAACAGAAAGAAGTGAAGTAACAGTAAAAAGAAAGAAAAGAAACTGAGAAAAAAACATCTTTGAGTCGAACCATTAACCCAAGATCCAAAAGATTAGACTTTTAAACCATTTCAGTAAGATTGCAATGCAATTATTAAAATAACCCAGTTTCTGCCATTATTTATAATTATTCTGCCATCTGCCACATGTTTGTTTAGCTACAGAAAAGAAGAAAATAGGACAATAACAGAGTCCATGAATGTTTGAGATGTATTAGTACTTTTTATGATTTGTTAAGGACTCAGATAAAAGTGCTTTGTTTACACTTAGCAGTTCATCTAAAAAAAACAGCTGAAGTAAAGTTTCAAACTGCAACAGTTCAGGATAACCTTTTTAGGTTTCATTTCATAGTTTGCAATGAGTAACTTTAAAGCCAGCAGGCTAGCACAAAACAAACTGTAAAACCGGTTTCCAACAGAAACTGAAACTGTATCTGAAGGAACTCTGGGGTAATTCATCCCAGCATGACTCGTGTTGTTTGATTATGGCCTCGCACATAGAAAATATAAAGCACACGCAAACCAGCTGTCTTAGTTTATCAAGAAAGAGATGTCCGTAATCTTTATGAAAACAGAACCTTCAGATTATAAACTGACTGTAAGATAAACTAAAGAAATATCCTCCCCATTGCTGCTTTTTGTTCACATACATGAAGACAAGCACAGAAAAATGAGGCAGATGTAAATCCTCTCCAACATCCTCCTGTGTAACTGTGTCTCAGGAGCCCACCCACACCCATCCCAGCTGAACCTGGATCCGAAATCCTGGGGAATGATGGGATGTATTGCTCTTTCAGATGAGATTTTAGTCCGTTTCTCCACCCAAGTGAGGGTTTCAAAACATGTGTTCTGCTCCGTTTCTCCATGTAATGAAGTTCACCCTTTTGTGGTGGGGAAAAAAAAAATACATTTAGGGTGTGGTCAAGTTGCAAATAAGAAATAACTTTCTTTAGATGAGAAGTGTCATTTTTGTTAAACAGTTAAAAAGAATTGCGAAAAGAATGACTGCAGTATGGAAATGATGTATTCTAAAATACCAAAAAGCAGTGTGGGAAGTCATGTTAAATCTCATGTTTGCTCATATGGAATAAGCAATTGTAGCTCGGCAGCTTAACCTGAACTTTTCAAGGATTTTTTGGGGTGGGGGTGGGGACTTAATTGAAAACAGGGATTGTTTTTATATTTTTTCCATTGTAAAGTTACCCTTTCAAAACATTACACTGAGCTTTGGAGGTTAGTTGTAGACTCTAAAAGCATTGTTGTTGGTTCCTTTTTTTGTGATAACTAATGAGTCATGTAAATACCTCGGACGCTTTAACTGCACCCACAACAGCTGCAGGTTTATGGAACAGTTGCAAACAAACTCCCTCACTTCTGCTGTTTCTCACACTAAAAACATCAATCACAATGCAGCTGATGAGTATAAACAACACTTTAAAGGGGATACTGGGGGGTTTCCGAGCCAAATTTTTAATTCCCTGAGGTCATAGTTGGGTTTGTAGATCTCCAGTGTGTAAAAACTCCACATATGGTTTGGAGGAGGGAGGGGAATTGGCCACAATATGTTAGTCCTGAGGATCACCAGATTGGCTGCAGCAGAGTAATGTTACACAATGGATGACTGGAAACTTCATGGAAGACTAGAAACTCTGTGATGACAGTGATTCTGCAACCAGTTTGTCTTTTAAGTTTCATTACTTATTCTTGTCTGGATCAGATCTTTTGAAGTGAAAATGTTCTGAACCATTAATATTTTACTTGTTGAGACTGTTGGGACCAAATTTTAGATTGTTGACATCTTCAAATAAAAAAAAAAAACCTTCAGCTTCAAACGTTTCCATAGTGCTTTAAATCAAATTCATTTTGTTGAGCTTTTACCAACAGTTTTGCATTAGACGATTTACATAGAATTCTTTTTTTTCCTTTTTTTTTCAAATTGACAGCAGCAACTGAAGGCCTTCCAGAGAAGCCTAAAGCACTTCTGTCAGGAATATAATATTTCCGTTGGAATAACCATGTCATACAAAACTAAAGACCAGCGTTAAGGTTCATGAAATAGTCCCAATCATTATATCTTCAGAAGCCCAATAATTAGTTAAACAAGAACCACATGTGAGCACTCTAGCTGTCAGATGATCTAAACCTGTAAAATTAGACACACCTGTTGGGACTCAACTTCAGCACCTCTAAGATTCAAGTCTGTCACCAAGCAAGAGACAGCATAAAGACCAAGGAACTCTCCATACAGGCCAAAGACAAAATTATTATTAATACCCAGTTTTATTCTATTCTCTGTTTTGCTTTTATAATCCACATTTTTTTTTCAATTAAATTCTTACTTACAAACAAATGATTAATCAGAAACTTCCTCATTGTTAAGCAACAAAAGAGAAATTTAAACTACCACAAAATAAGCCCTCCTCCAAAACGCTCTTTTTAAAATTTTATTTATTTAGTTTGTTCACGACAACTTGTGGTCAGGAACGTCCTGGTCACATACAACCTCTTTCCGTTACATCTTTACCTTAAAGTGATCATGTGTGTGTTTCCAAAGAGTTTGATGTCTGTTTAAATCACTGGCTGGCTGGCTTTCCTCACTTAGAAAGGACTGATGGGTCAGGCTGCAGACTTCATGCAGCTGGAGCAGACTGAGATACACAGGACCCCTGGTCACACCCAAGGCATCCCAAGCATGCGGGGCCAGGCACTCACAGTGGTCTTTAAATATCACTATATGGCTCCATTAGTGACTGGCCTTCGCTGTCTGTTTGTGCGTATGTGAAAGAAAGAGACAGTGTTTGATTTCGAGCAAAATGGCAACACTGTGGTGAGCTCTGGATACGCCACATGTTGCTGATAAAGAGCTCGGTTAACAGATTGAGGATGGAGCTGTAACAGTGAGCCAAGTGTCTTCCCTCTCCTCCCAGCTAATCCTTCCATCCCAGGGGGGCGACAGCACCGTGACCTCCCTCTGCTTCCACCCCATACACTCCTCCTCCCAACACTTCCTGGGCTGAAAGCTGCCGCGCAGCTGGAGCATGCAGCATATGAATCCTAAAAAAAAGAAGAAGAAGAAAAGGCGCATCTGGATTATTACTCACCCATTCATTCTTTCTTTTTCTTCCATCCTGCTCTGATTTATAATTTGCTCGTCTTTGCTGCTGCTCCCTGTCGGTCAAACTTCCATGCTAACAGTCATGCATTCCTGAATTCACACAGAAAGCTCCACTCCCATGAAGTTTGAGGTTTCTGCTGTCAGCGTGACTTTTTTTTGTTGTTGTTGTAAAGATTGTGGTGTAAATGAGGCAGTGCTTCGCTTGAAACTGAATCTCAAACGACTCTCCTTGAACGAAGCAGCGAGCTGTCTGCCAATCACAAAAACAGCTACAGATGGAGAGGGTGTGTGTGTTTCCAGGCCTTACCATGCTGGTTAAATGATACAGGAAGTCCAGGAGAAGGCCTCATGCTCAGCTGCAACTTCTCACAGGCTTTTACATCACCTGCAAAAAATTGTACAAATTTTTGTAAACTGTGGGGATTTCATTTTCAAGCTGAAATCCACCCAGGAAAAAAAAAAACTGACAGCAGATGTAAAGTTTTTTTTGTTGTTGTTGTTTTTTTCAGATCAAACTCTTGTGCAAATGTGTTTTTGATGAATTTTTAATTTAACATTTTAGTGAACACATATGTGTGTCATGAATGTAAAGATGTTGTCTGATTGTATTAAACGTGGCTGTACTTCAACAGAGAGCAGAAAACTACTAGACTATATTTGCTTTATTTTAGCTACACGGGTTTTTTTAGTGTCTTGCATTTGTTTGATTGCTGCATAGAAGTGAATACAGCTCGCCTGTACCATTAAATAATCACAGAAAATAAAACAACCACAACACACCCAACCCAGCAGTGCACACACAAAGACACATGTGTCAGTGTTTTCAGCTCTGGTTGGCTGAGTAAACTCAGAGGAGGAGAGTCAAAGCCTGGGCCAGCAGGACAACGAAGAGAGCCAACTTTCAGCTGGACTTTTCCCCCTCTTCCTTCCAGCTCAGTCCGGAGGGAATCATGGCCAGAGGGAGGGAGGAGAGCATAAACTAGATGATGGATTTGTTTAATGGATGACCAACACCCAGAGCAGTGCTTTTTGAAATCATCTCTCCTCATGGAGCCCTGGGATTCTTCACCCGTGTGTTGTTTTCTGACTACGGACACACCCTGATTTATGATGCTACTGAGATCTGGAGAAAGTGAATGAGCCTTTAAGCTGTTGCAGAGTTTCCACCAGTGACACAGAGCTTGTGCATCAGCTTGCATGAAAACAGGAAGGTGACAGAGAGTAATGGAAAGTCTGTATCGCTGCACTTGGCTGATACCAGCCCCATTAATTGAATTCATACAAATAGTGGGCATAGTGTTTCACAAAGTCATGGCCTCATATCATTTAACCAGTTGTTGTGGATGAGTAATATCTGAAATATGCCCGTTTATGTGTGGAAGGGGGGGGGGGGGGGGGGGGGGGGGCTCCTAATATGCATACTTTGCTTATGAAGACTTTAATTTCTAAATATAATAAAGGGTGTGATGAGTTGAAATAAGTGTGAAGAACAGAATTTTTTTAAATGCGAGCCATATGCAAAAGACATTTCTATGGCTGAAAAGAAGCGCTGAATGAAGAAATGTGTTTAGAACAAAACATATTTTAAAAACTTTCGACGTCTGTCCTACTATTATTCATGTCAGACAAGAAAGAAAATGAAACAGAAGGGGGACTGAAAGGTCAAAGTTTAAAGCAGGCCTTTGGGAAGTGACCCTTTGAGATCGTCCACTTCCATTTCTGCCCTGCTGTGGACGTGTACTGTCCGACAAACAAGGACTGCATTGTATGTGCATACTGCCGTTTTAATGGTGGCGCCAAGTCCATAGTGGCAAGGCTCTCATCCCTCTGTGTGATCAACATCTGAGGACTATTTAAGAGCCACTGATAAATGCAGTATTCCCATCGGTGTGCTGCATTCACAGGCGAATGAATAACTTGCTTTTTCAAGCGTTAAAAACTTAAAATTTAAGGAATCTCATATTAGAAAATATACATCATGTCTTCAGCAGCAGGTTTATTCATGGAGGTCTAGCTTTAACATTGTGGGCGTGTAACGTGCAGAGTGCTCTCCTTCCATCAGCGTCAATCAACCATTAGTTGGGCCCTGGAAGCCTTTGGCAGAGATGAGTGGGTAGAGACCAGCAGAGCCCCCAGCCCCATCTATTGTGGTCATGGCTGAGTGCAGGCCGGGGCTAGACCTCATGGGGTCCCACATAGCTGCAGGACTGTCAGCAGAGTGAGACGAGGTTATCGCAAGCAGGACAGAGTTGGAAATAAAAGAATGAGTCATTGTTATTTTTATTCATAAAGTAAAAAAAAAAGCTCTTTTTGGTCACATCTTCCAAGGCAGACATTGGAAGAGTTTTTCTAAAACACTGTGGCTGACTCTGAAATGTTGATGATCACAGTCACTGCAATTAACAACACAGCACACATGCAAAAAATAGGCAGCTTATTCTGGTGAGTTTAAAGCAAATTTAGACTTTGGTTCTGCTGGATGGAAAAATCCTGTTTTCAGGCTGAAGATTTGAGAGCAGTCCAAAGACGTTATGACACAATCTCTGCATTTATGAAGGAAACGTTTTGTTGCTCAACCAGAGGAAGAATGAACACAGCACAAGCTGCTTCCTTTGGAATAACTTTTCCATATGAGACAGCCATAACCCACATTCTGACTTTTATACAAAAAAAAAAGAAATCCCTGAGAGGGGAGACTGCACTGACGTTTGCAGGATGGTCTAATTCTTCACAGCCCTCAGCTCAGGTATTTGAAGCTCTTCAGGGCAAGGACATCAGAGATGTTTTGCATCCTCCCTGCTCCTCCCCCTGGCAAGTGTGTGTGTGTGTGTGTGTGTGGTCTCCTCCTGCTGGCCCAGCAGATCTGGGTTTTAAAGGTCAAGAGGTCAGTGCTGGGTACTGGAATGTTTATGTTTTCTGCTCCTGATACCGCCAATATCCGTATTGCTACGCCCTTCTCTCCTGAGAAAGTCAGCTTATCTTTTTTTAAAAATTGTGAAAACAAAATACCATTCCGAATGACATTTTTTGTTAGTGGGATGTGATTCTTGATTAGAAAAAATGAGCATTTGGTAAAGGCAAATAAAACCCACTCTGGTTAAACGTTTCAGTTTTTCTTATTTCAAATGAATCTGAATCGTTATGATTGATACACTTTATTTTAACAGATTTTTTTGACATAGTAGTAGTTGAGGGGCATTCAGGACTCCAAGCACAAATTTGCCCAAAATTACTTTTTTATTTTTAAGGTTTGACAAAACTAGCTATAGCTTAGTATAAAATGATCTTAATGTAAAACTGGCGTGAAAGACGGCCGACTGTGTATTTCTTAAAAGGAATGCTAGGATTTTTAGCAGCATTACTTTTTTGTTCCTTAAAAAAAAACTGTTTTTGTTACGTTATTTTTTAGGTAAGCCCTTTTTCAGCATTTACTGGGCTGAGACATAAATCAAAGCATGGGAAAAGAGGTCTGGACGACATCCAGTTTTATTCTTCCTGCAGCCCACCACAATCACACAGCTGGTGATTTTTGACCGTGGCACCCGTGTTCAGACTTTATGCCAGCAAACGACTCCTCACGCTCGACCCCCCACCCCATCTGTCCCCCATTTGGCAAAACTGCATTATAGACATGACTGTTTGCTCATGATCCACAAAAAAGAGGAGTTGCGAAACACTGCGATGAAAATAAAATAAAATGCTGTAGCTGTTTGGGGAGTGGTCTGTACATTTTTCGGGGGTGGGGGGGGGGGCTCACAAAGTTATGTGTGTGGGAAGAAGAAAAGAAGCCAAAGGGCGGTACATATTTTTATATACATACACACGCATATTATATATTTACATATACATATATATATATACACACACATATATAAATATATATATGTATGTATACACACACACACACACACACACGCTCACCCAATTCTATATGTTGTTCCTTTTCTCCCCCATCCCCCATTTTTTTTACTTCCCCTCTTTTCTGTTGAACCCCCCTCCCCACCACCTTCTCTTCCTCTGTGCCCCCCCACCCCTTCACCAGCAGGTTGTATAATACTTTCCAGATTTCGGCATGCCTTCAGCCTCTTGGAAGAGGTGCAAGTCTGCTGATGGAATTTGGCGGAAAAAAGTTGTGGGTCCAGACAGGGGCTTCTGACATTAGAACTCTGAAGATATTGAGCGCCTCCTTTTGGTGGTTCCAGTACAAAATTAAATAAATAAATAAGAATGTGGAGAAAAAAAAAAAAAAAGAAACATGATGAAAAGCAACAGGAAGTGACATCCGACAGCCTTAGAAGTAGATGAGACTATGTCCAGGGTGTTTGAGTGGGAGAAACAGCTGCAAGGCAAGGCTCAGATTACAATGGCTTTGTATGGGAAGGGAGGTGAAACGCCCCCCCTGAACAAATCAGGACTCTCTGATGTCTTGTTAAATTGTATAGTGCAACTTAAACTGTTTTTGTCCCACGCCAACTCGTGTTTCAAATGTGCCTTTAGTAGCACATCATATGTTTCTTCTATTTTTAACTTAAGGGGATTTACAAAAAAAGAAGTTAAGATATAAAAAGCGCTTCTTTTGCCAGTTTTCATCCATCCGTTATCTTTTACCCGCTTCTTCCTTTCAGGGTCACGGGGGGGTCACCAGTGTCCATACTCAGCTGTCAGTGCGAGGAACGGGGTACACCCTGGGCAGGTCGCAAGTCCATCACAGCTTTTGCCAGTTTAGAACCTCCTATTTGAATGAGAATTACTCTGACACACCCATAGTCAGACACAAAACCACTAGATGGCAGTAAGTGACAAGCTTTCTAATACATGTTTGGCTACTGAAGGGGGCAAAACAAGCCAACAACACACCGAGACAAATGTGTAATTCAATTACAAGAAGTGATTTAAAAGCTAAATGTTTTGAAATCAAATACAAAATCTGTGCCTATATAAGCTTTTTTTCTATTACAACAATCTAACAATCTATTATAAGAACAATGACATTATACAGGCAGAAAAAAGCAGAGGATCAATACAAGCATTGGTTTGTATTGACCACAATAATCGATATAAATGGCCTGTTTTACCACAAGTGTATGAATAATGGCTTTTTCTAACCCATTGGCAGATTGGACACTGGAATAATGGGACTATGACAAACTGAAAGAGATTTAAGTCTTCTCTAAAACAAAAGACTGAATCAACAGCTCAAAGAGGAATTAAACAGCATGCAGCTTTACCATGGAGCGATGGGAGGTGACAGAACTTGGACTGTCTGCAGCGGCGTTAACAAAACATAAATGAGCTGAACTTTAACCAAGCTGCAAGAGGCTTCGCTGCAGTGTGAGAAGCCAAAGAATGGTTTGGAAAATCAGAAGTGACAGAACAGTTTTGAGTCCATGATGATGAGTCGGATCATGATCCGAGTTGAATGTTAGACTCATCCATCTTCCAACCGGTGGGGTGAGAAGAATTACCTGTCACCCACGTTTTATCAGTGCAGCTTTGTGATAAGTATCCATCCGCCAGCCTTTATGCATCTTTGTAGAAAACAGTTAAGACTTTCTTTAGATGCCCCCACCCTCACACAGTTTATCATGACTCGTCACATCGTTCTCAAGTTGTGCACTTAAAAATATAGATCTCTACTAAAGCCTCTATTGCTTCCTTCCTTCCTTCCTCTTCAGGGAGAGCCGAAGAATAGAGACAGGAAACACAAGGCAGCGCTCCAGGATTTTCTTTGTTTGGATGGCTGACTGAGTGGCACTTCAACAACTCTTGACACACGTGCACAGAACTACAATAAAATTTACAACCGCAATGATATTCAAGATTCTCCTTTATTGAAAAATATAGGTCAATTTGGATAATACAGAAAAAAAGATAAGGGATACACAGTGAAGACGGCGACGGTGAGATAAAAAATAAAAACAGAAAAAAAACCCCCTCTCATTCATGCAAATATTTGAAACTACCAGACTATAATGCGTAGTGTTGTCGGTGCTAAATATCCAGTTAAGCAAATTTATTTTTCAACTCTTGAAGGATATGGAACTTAAAAAAAAAACAACTTTATTTTTCTTTTCTTTTACATACAAGTAACTCTTCAACAGTGAATAAACAGACAAGTGAAAAGAAAACACACATTTGACAGGCTCTTCCAAAAGCAAGTTTCACATGTGAAATGACTTTTGGCTTGAAAATTACAATATAGCACATCTGTCAGTTTAAGTTAAGGCAGTCAAATCAATCAGCGCCAAGTAAGTCTCATGGATTTAATGATGCAAGAGGTAGAGTCAAGCTGCAACGACGGTGCAACTTACAAAAAAAAGAAAACCGCAATCTTGCCCTAACGCTCTTGCATCTAATGCTGGCTGCGTCGTCTTTTTGATCTGCTGTTCAAACGAACAGACACAAAAGTGGAAAATAGATCTTTATATTCTAGGATAAAAGCAAACAAAACAAAACAGGAATTGAACAACAAACAGTTTCTGGTTTAATTTACCTGCCAGTACACTTGTTTTAGAAACCTACAAAATCTACTTCTATGTAGTGATGAGGCAGCCGTCTTGACTGAGTATCAGTTTAGTTGTGGCACAGAAGCTCCTCGGATGTAAAAAGGGGAAGGAAGTGGTTAACAAGGGCAAATCAGTTTAAACATAAATAAAGAAGCTAAACAGTATCTACTGAGAGAAAAACAAAAATTAAATTGTTTATTAGGAAAAAAGATCAAGAGACAACTGTGTGACACTCTGCCCACCTCTGGTTTCTTCTGATAACACATTTCTTTATAGCTAACCCAATGCATTTCTTTTCATCTTTAACCAAGTCCAAGCCTGGGTGGCAGCCAGTAAATTAATAACAGATCAGAATTTCGGTTTTGGCTTTGTGGTCTTGCTCCAACTTGAGAGAAGGCAGCCTAGGAGAGCGTCGCAGGGACCCTGAGTTACATTAAGTTAGAGTAAGAAGGTAGTCTGATAGATCTATGCCTCTACTGTAATATTTTCTGATGAAAGAAGCTTGATGCAGGGCCTCACACTCCAGTGACAAACAGCTCCCTTTTATTGAGACAAGACACCCACCAGTGATCTGCTAGTGACAGAGGTCTTCTGTTCTGCTCAGGCTGCATGATGTCCCACAGCCAGAGAGAAAAGGCTCTGAGGCAAAAAGGAGGCAAATCAAATGAAAACAGAGAGAAGGGGAGAAAGAAAATAAAGGCCGAACTGGGTTTTCGTTGTGGGAAGTGTTTTCCTTTTATACCAAAGTTCTTTTATAGACCAACACTCCCCACTCGTTTCTGGAATGTTATGTATTCAAAAAGTGTCTTCCAATTCGTGTCAGTGGTCCAAGTGTTCAAAAGAGCAAGCTGGGCATATCCTAAAGGAGTATTCACACTTTCTTCTCCATAAAATGAAAAGTTCCATCTTCTCCACAATCTGTCCCCCAGAGTGGTCTACTACAGCATAATTTTCCTGTGAAAACTCGCATAAATTGCTTCAGAATGTGATCATTTTTTTGGAAACGATTCTGTACGCTCATACGTGGATCTCGTCGTCTTCTTCATCCATGAAAGATGAGAAGTTGCTCTCCTCTTCCGGTGGTGCACTGAATGTGGCACTGTCAGTATCTCCTGTGTAATTCTGGTAGTTTGGTTTCTCATCCAGAGCCACAGAGCCGGAACTCGACATGGAGCAGCTGTCCAGGTGCAGCATGTGTTTGGGTCGTATCTCAGGGGTGTACTCTGGAGTGTAAGGCCCCCCATCCTCAGCCCTCAGGTCTACAGAGCTGTTTGGATGCGTGCAGGCCTGCTGGATCAAATCTGCCGTTTCTCCGTTTTCCTCCATCTGCCCATGTCTTTCCACATCCTCCTCGCTCTTTACGCCATCCTCTTCCTCCCCATGGTTGCTGAGGGTTGGTGAGGCTCGGCCCTCGCTGTTCTTGCCTTCCTCGAAGCCAAGATCGTCATCTTCTTTCTCCATCACACCCAAGATGTCGCCCAGCATCGAGGGTCCCAGGTCAACGTGGAAGGACATGACGGACTCTGCGTGCTTCATGCCACCTCCATAGTGAACGACGCTTTCTGGCAGCTCGGTCAGGTCACCAAAGCTCTGCTCCTGCAGCTCAAGGAAATTCATGGCTGCAGCTGCACCGCCACCATTCAGCTCTTCCTGCTGCTTAAACGGGCTTGATGACAAACTCTTTGACACCATGCTGTTCCCTGTGCTTTCGTCGTTGAGAAAAGGCAGCGACATGGCATTTTTGACAAATACGGAGGACCCTTCAGAAATAATGAGGCGGTTTTCTCCTTGTTCGTCCACTCTGGTCACCGACTGGGAGCGCTTGCTGCTCCGAAAGGTGCGCAACAAAAGGCCAGGCCGAGGAGATCGAGGAAAGGATTTGGTCTCGGGGGTGGGTTCCCCCGAGCGTGTGCTTAGAAAGGACGTGTCTCCAAAAGCATCGCCGCTACGACCTACATGCATGGTGTGACGAAAGTCTCCTAAAGGAGCACTAATCATCTCCCTGGTTAAGTCCATACGGGAGCGCCGCTTCGTCTGGGCAGAGGAGGCTACTAACTGCTTTAAGATCGGCATGGTGGCTGATCAAACGTCTTATTTTTCTTCAACTAAAGATAGTCCACAAAAAGGTTTTTAGGATCCTTGAAAAAAATATCGATGTTCCTCAATTCCAGTCAGCCTGGGAACCTAAAAATTGAAAAAAAATAAATAAAATAAAATTACACAGAAGCTTCACAGAGAGGAAAATTGCTTGAACCAGTTACAGTGAAACTTATCTAATGCATCAGATTATATTGCTAAATGTTTTTATTTAACCCACAAAAACATTTCTAGGAATTTCCAACGTTCCACTAATTGCAAAAGCTGAAGCAGCCAAACAACTCTATAATGATAAGCTGTGCTCAACACATCATTTGGGAGATAACCAATAAAATGCATTCAATATATAGTAGGCACACCACAGGATTTCATTTCAGAACTGCTTAATAAGTGAGAGCGAAACACCAACCACATGCAGTTGAGGACTGCACAGAATGTTTACTGCTCAGCACACACAAAATACCAACATCTATAATCAGAGATGAAGAATCAATTTCCGTTCTGGGCAAAGGTTCACTCAGTTTTAATTTGGTGTACATTTGTGTTACATTAAAAGAGGGTAATGATTCTACACACCAGCTCAACAGTCTAAATCCATCCAATTAGACTCATAATTTATTGGTACTGAAAGGCTCAAGATGTTAAGCCTTCAGACTTTCCATTGGTGATCAGGACTTTTTTTAAAAGAGCTCATTAGATGGACCAAGACTAAGCACAGTGAGAAAAGATAAAGTCATCAATTCAAACACTGGTAAGTCGTAAAAAAAATCTCCATCTGAAATGATCAGTATTATGAACTGTTAGCCATTAGTGAATTGAGTTTTACATCGTGGTCCAAATCCTGGTTCTGAAGTTTGAGTGCCAACCACAAACAGTGTCAACATTTTACATTCAAATTAAACAAAGAATAAGATGAACAGAGGTATGCCTGGTTCTTAGTATGTGTATCTCACAGTAAAACTGTCTTGCAGACATTCAACTCGTAAAGTGGGCTTTACATGTTTTCATCTTGGAAAAAGATAATTTTATTATTGCTAAATATTTAATCTCAACTTACATACATCTTCATGTTATGCAAGTTTACAACACTAATAAAAATCAATAAAAAAACCTTGACAATTTATTTAGACTATAATGACAGAGAAGGAATTGTTATTAGCAGTCACGACAAGCCAT
>JAVKLF010000021.1:6519353-6543566 GCA_034783495.1 Millerichthys robustus
ACACACACACACACACACACACACACACACACACACACACACACACACACACACACACACACACACACACACTTGTGAATGTCAATGTGGCCTGACACAAAACAAACAAGCACTAAATGCTTCACATCATTACAGAGCAATCTTTCCCCGCTTCAGTTTTCCTAAAATGTCAGCAGTGTAGTTAGCAGGTCTTGTACTGGATAAAGAATATATGTATGTACTTTTTGCTATTTCCTATAGAGTGTGTGCTGTTTTTCTTTTTGACTTTTTCAAAGATTTTCACCGAGAAAAAAACAAAACACCAATCTATATCTCAAGCAATCGCTTCACTCAGGGTGAAAGTCTTCATAACGGACATGACACGGTACAGCTGACTGCTGAATAATAAATGAGAAGGTGGTTTCTGAGGACTTGTGGACTGTCGACTTCTATTTGTCAGGAAGGCAAAATTAATCTCAGGTGATTACCTTCACAGTGTCGCCTCAGGAAAATTGCATATCTAAACAGGCGGGAATCTGACAAAACAAAAATAAAGCTACCACACACTGACTCACAGACTGAGAATAGTCTGTGTAGACGTACAGTCACCCAAAGAACCCCTCATGTATCCCCAAACTTTAACACACGCACTCTGCACAAGTGCACAGACACACACAAAACACACTGAGAGCTGTCACTCAATCATATCATCAATTGAAGCCTTTTGTCGAATTTTGTCTAATTGGTTCCCCCGCTGCCAGATCCATCTTTACCCTTCAATCATTCCTTCTGTAAAGTCAATAGGGGGGGACATATAATAACCCGCTTTATCACTGAGAGGTAATTCAGTGATGAACACAAGGCTAGCACCAACATTCACTCATCAACCATTCTGCTAAACTTCACTCATGGTGGGAGGGAGGGAATTGGCGAAAATCCACGAGCAGTATTGAGCTTTTGGAGCTGTCTGAAGTTTAAAAAAAAGAAGGAAAAAAGAAATCCTGCTTCAGCAGCTCAGAACAACTCCTATATGAACGCGTCTGCTCAGACAAGCACATGCACACGCAGGTCAAACTCACACAAACACATCGCTCACACCATGGGAGCCAAGCTGGGGTAAAAGTAGACTTACATGCGGCTGCTTGAGGGAATCTTCCGCCCATCTCTGAACCAAGTGATCTGGGGCCTCGGGAAGCTGTGTATCCGCGGTGCATGGATCAGAGCACCCTCGCCCTGGGATACAGTTTGAGATCTCTCCCCCTCCACAAAACCACCCATATCTAGGAGATATAAAAAATACATGAAGGTGAAGGGGAAAAAAAATAACAGAAGAGGAATGATTATTTTCATCATTATTGTCTCTTTTTTTTATTTGGCATTCTATGTATCTGCCAGAAACACGCAAAAAGCCTATCACTTACAGGCAACCTGCACTTCTGTGCTGCACTGCATTATAGCACCCACTCGGTTTCTCACAATGCAGCGGTAGTGGCCAGCATGCAGTCGGTCTAGCGAGGGGATCAGGTATCTAATGGGTACACAAAAAAAAACCCAAGTGCAATTGGTCATCATCAGCATGACAAACAGAAGCATTTATCATCTTGATGCTTTTATATCACCCACGCTAAGGATGCTTAATTAATTGAGCTGTTTACCTGGGCACCTGAAACAGCTTGAAATGGCATTCCACTTAAAAGGTAAACACTCTAAGCTGTAATAGAGCATGTGTGACTTGATGTAATGCTTGGTGGTGGATACAGGGCTGCAAAAAGGAGAGACTATTTTTTTTTCCACTAGCACTGCCGAGTTCCTGACAGGCAGGACTCACAAAATCCTATTGTTATCCTGTATCTTCAGTCTGTTCAATCAAATCCTACAAGCACCTGTCACATGTTACAGACAGCCACAGTTCTGTCTTCTCTCCCCTGACATACATTCATGCTAAATGGTGTGTGTGGAAAGCTAGCTAGATAAACCAAATGCTTAGTCTGGAAATGGTTTAGCCACATAGGAGTGTGGCATTTACCACTGCCATCGTTTCCTCTGCACTACTCTGCAATTCAGACGTGGGGAGTTTTGGGAAGTGTGTGTGTTGGGGGGTGTGGGTTCTGATTAAATGGATTCCAGTTCTACTCTTTGATCAAGGATGGTGAAGAATAACAAGCAGAGGGCTGGCCTGCAAGGCAGACCCGGAGACTAAGCCACACGAGAGCAGCCAAATGCTGAGGAAAAGACAGGGGAAGACGAAAAGTGAGGACTGGGGAGAAGATGTATGAGGGAGTGAAAAAGGATAGGAGGGATGCTGGGTGAGTGTGTTTGTGTGATAGCAGCGATAACAATCAAACAATCTCCCCTAAGACTGTTTGCCCGTGTCTAGGGCTTTGGTCAGACTGTGAATAAAGTCCTAAAAATGGGTCTCGAACTGGAGAGAAGGTGACTTTGACTGTGGACTGTCACTGTGACTTGTGGGGACACATATTCAGCCCGTGTTAGCACAGGCAGAAGCTAAAGTCTAGACTGTTAAAAAAATAAAAAAAATTCTCCTACATTGTGTTAAGTGGTTGAAATATGTAAGGTAAGATGTCCAGGAGTCCTCTGCTGTCAGTGAAACTGCATTTTACCGCTCGTCGAGCAAAGACGCACACTCACGCCGTACAAGATGATGAAGAACACGCACTGTGTTATTCTATTACAACAATGATAGTTTTGACAAAAAGCAAGGGAAGAGTGAAAAAGCGCATTATCTGCTTACACCATCTCTGAATGTTGGGTGCTCTCTGAAATACAAATCAGAATGAATCTAAAATTCCCTGAACACAACAGGGAGACGTGTAGCCAAATCAGGGTTGAATAAATTCATGAAGAACGAGTCTGGAAAATGAATAAAAATGAGCTATTGTGCTATTAGTTACAATTAAATGCTGTTAAAAATGTCCTCCTGTGGTGAGATAATTAAATTTGATGAATAAAATAAATGATAGGAGAATCAGCTCTGGCATGCAAGGTTTCACTCCTCACCTGTATTCCAGGGAGAAGCGGGTGAGCTCCGTCCCGTTGTAGATCCATTTAAATTCTAGGGGCCAGCTGCCCTCTGCCATGCAGGTCAGCACCAGACGGTTTCCCTCCAGGTGAACCTGGGTCTGAGGAGGATCCATCTTAAAATAAGGCGGGACGTCATCTACTAGAAGCAGACAGAGGGAAAACAGAGGCAACGATGAGTAAAAAAAAAACACCCCATGAAGCAAAAGTGTGAATAAAGAAGGCTGAAAATGAAACCGTGAGTGGGGGTTGTTTATAAAAATATGAAATCTATGATTCTGTAACTCATGTGATAAGACACACTACAATCTCAGCAGTTCGTGGGAAATGAGGCTTCAGACCAGTCATTTCCATTTTACTTCTGCACTTATTAGGAACTTGAAGGTCAACAGCAAATATTGCCCAAAAAAAGCAGATGGAATAAATTGCTACAGCAAACACATCTTACTCTTTTCTTTCAAATTGAAATGTGCTGGCAGAGAGGCGGGGAAGAGCAATTTGTGCTGCAAAAAAGTAGTTTAAATGAACACTTCCATACCTTTAAACTACTAAAAAGAGGACGGGGTGGAAGATGGAGAGAGGAGCGAAGCGGGAACAGTCAAAGCAGATGGAGAAAAATACAACATTAAGGGAAAAAAATGGAACGCAAGCAATTTAGATGAGACGAGAGTACGAAAGTAGGAAGCAATGGGAGGTGGCGGTGGTAGGAGTTGCTTTAGAAAACACAAAGTTTCCCCCCGTCTTAAACCCTTTTCTCTGACAGGATGAGTTATGCTTGGAGCCTCCCTTCATTTATCTTTATAGTTCCCTAATGCAGCCAGATTATACAAGCCCCATCTGCAACACTGCACACAGCCAGTGCAGCCACAAAAAAGCCTTTAAGGTGATGCGCAAAGTCCAGGGCTGAGTTTCGAGACAAAGTGCTTTCATTTGAGCTGATGAAAAAGGCATGATCAGACCTATTGATCTGTCTGCCTCACCAGCCATAGGCGACACTGAGCCAATTGTGCCAGTGTTTGTGGCGGGCTAATTAAAGTCTGTATTAATAGTTGCAGCAAGCCTCAGAGGCCCGAAGCACGGCTGGGTTTCAAAGTCGGCTGATTCACGATCACGGCCAATCACCGGTGCCTTCCGTACGCTCCACACCCATACACAAGTTCAAACGCAAGATTTATGAGATCAGATGCAGGGAGCGGTGTGGCAGAACAGGGTAAACGTGAGGGCAGTGCTATCGAGCAGGAAAGGGGACACCGAAAATTTAACCTGATTGAATTCATAAATAAAAGAATGATTGTGGAGCTCTGTTTTTTTCCCATAGGCAGCCTTATGTGGAGAGGACAAACACATAACACAACATATTCCACCCTTTTAATAACACTACTTGAAAACTAACAAAACAATCTAATTCAAAAACCACTTCTGTCGTATTTCTTTTATTTATTTTTTTGTTTAACACTGAACTCCTCGGCTCATCTGCTCCGTCCATCACCTTTCCATCAACATCTCAAAAACAAACACTATCAAAACCAAATGGCACTTTAAACTGATCCTTTGCCGAGCCTCAATAAGGGAGCCATCGGGGTTTTTTTATTTATTTTTTTTTGGTTTGTTTGTTTTTTCTCTTTCTCAATGCCCAGGCTGCTGGAGTGGTGGCTCTGCTGTAATTCCATCCACCAGAAAATGCATTTGCACTTGACACACACACACCAAATCCAAAACATTCACTTATGGCTGAACAAACACACACGAAGCAACATGAGACCACTTCCAGCCGAATCAGAGGCTTGGTGGCTATTTGTACTTAGCGGTGCTACTCCATCAACAAGGCCACCATTAGGAACCTACACATGCAAAACACAGACTCACACATCACTCGTCTGTGTCAAAATCCAGAGGTTTTTTTTAGGGTTATTGTTTTTTTCTTTTGTTAATATCTTTGTATTTTACCGTGCTTTCCTCGCTTTATTTTGTCCATTTCTTGTTTATTTTTTCAATGTCTTCCTGTGTCAACACCCTTTACCCTCCTCTTGCCCTGAGTTAAACATTCACACCTGCTCTTCATGCTCATTAGTCTCAGCTGTTAACACTAGTAATCATTCCTCTCAGCTGACTTATACTCTTTCTCTCTTCGTTATCCTATTGCACTGTTTTTTTCCCTGCATGTTTCTTTGTCTGGCTCTTCCTCATGTGTCCCTTGTTGGTTTAGTCTAGAGGACTTTTTTGTTGTTGTTGCTGCTCTGTCAGCTGTTTGATTTTGTTATTAAAGTTCACATTTGTTCTCTAGTTCTAGTGTTCCACTCTGCAATTTTGGGTCCTTCCTGAAACAATCCTTGACAGTCTGAGGCAAGGAACATGCATAGTATTGACTTACTGATGGGGAATTGTGAAATAGGGAATTGAGTGCACTCTAATCTCCTCTGCGATTACCTGTTCTGCTCATGTGATCACATTCCTTGCTGGCTCAAATGACCCATCAAAATGAAAGCTGATAATAAATCTCTGCACATGACTTATGTGTGACAGCGGTGACCAGTTTTACATTCAGATGGAAGAGAATGTTTCTAAGAACAAACCCAGCTAATGAGAAAAAAAAGTCAATGTTTAAATTAGTCAAGAGCTCAGAATCTGAATCCATTCTTTTTGTTCCATGGAGACCGCTCCCTCCTACTGTTCTCTGTATAACAACCACCACATGACTATATTTTTGAGACTTTGAGAACTTAAATAATCACAGACCATCAACACTCCTTACATCTTTAACAAGATGGAACTAATTCATTTGTTGTGGCTTTTCTAAGGCGTTTCCATTAAAGAAAACTCACTTCTGGCCAAGATTCTCATCTTCCTTACTGTGTTTTTGATATCTAAAGGAAAGTCAAACTAACTTACTACAAATTTGTGTCTACAAAATACACTCCATGCTACCCAGTGACAGGATTATTTTTTTGTTTTGTGAGCATCAGTCGAGGCAGCGGAATACAGAAATGTAAAAATATGCACAGTGCATGCGTATGTCAAGGTCGGAAAAGCAGTGTCTATTTTTGCTTATGCAGATATGAACTTTTATGTGCATTGGGCTTATACAGCAGTACAAAGCTCTGGCAATTTACACAGAGAGGTGCACCGTAAAACTGCTCTGCTGCTGTCACTAATGTGTTAGGTTGTTCTCCACTGTGGTATTATCATTACCTAGCATAATCCCAAAGTTGTCTCAGTTGTCATTTCCTTTAAAAGCATGGTGACTTCTTCAAATAGGAGTCTACTATGTACACCGCTTGTGTTTTCTTTCAGGCATGCAATTACACATTTTACAAATGAACAGCGATGTGTGTTTATCTCATTACAGCTGGTTGGCTGCACTGTATCAAGGTAAAGCTGGCATTTATTCTAAAAACACAGCAGTGGAGGTAGGAAGAAAAGAAAGCGAGCAGGCTGGGAAGAAATATTGCATCCTCCATTCCAGTGAAGAATGCAGAGACAGCATCGGTTTGGCAGGTGCATGGCAGTGCCCGCTGCAGGCTTCGCATCCAGATGGAAAGCTAGAGGGCAGTCCCTCTCGAGCAGAAACTCCTCCAGCACTCTGACCGCAGATAAAAGCCAAATGGAGTCAGCAGATCTACGGAAGACCAAAAACTGGTATGGGAGGACCAGGAGGGCTTTTTATGTGGCTGCTGTGCAGAGCAGCTGCCCTCAACAGCCAATCTGCAGCACCACAGCCCATTCACCACAGACATAAAAACACCTTATTCTAACCTGACAGCTGAGGTTGAATGGTGGCACGACTCCAGTCGGGTCCCCTGCTGCATGTACAGAATTTTAATGGCTGCGAGACAAAGACCACAGGCACCAGGGCAGCTTTATATACCAAAGCCCATTGTGCTCTGCGTTGCACCATGCTGGCATGCAATCACACAGACGGTGTTCACATTCGGCTTTTGTCTTGTATTTTTTTTTTGTCTTGCTTATTTTGTGGCTCACCTCCTAACCTCAGCTCTACTTCAGCTGCAGGGAGCTCTTTGCTCCCTCTGTTTAATCCTCAGGTACCTGCATTTCAGTTTGTGTAACCACATCCTTGCTGGCACTTGGCACTGTGGGACTGAGATTCAGCAATAGTGGACGGTGGAGCGACAGATTGTTGAATTATTTGGAGTTCTCTAGTGATCCACTCCTACTGTCTCCTCTGTTTTTGCTCGGTCTTATATTTGTAATTATTTTTTTATTTGCAAACCCATTTTTCTATAGATATACATATCCTCTCCAATGCGTTGTCAGCACAGACCAATTTCCTCCACAGTGCGTCATGTCATCCAGGAAAATTTAAAGGTATCATTTGGCCTCAATTGGTCTTTAACATGTGAGATGGGTCATGGCAAGCCTCTCTGATGGGGGTTATGGAACTGTCATGGCAGTATCCTTGGTCTAGTAATGATGTGGTTAGAGCGTGAGGGTCTAGAAAGTTAATGAATTTGTTTTATGAATACACACAGAAATACACACTCTAACATAATAGCGTGTCCTCTCTTGCTTTACAAGCTGAAATGAGAGTGTTTGGGCCAGGACTTCAAGTCCTTGTAATAGAGACATTAACACACACAACTGCAAAAATACAGCGCTGTCCTCTCGAAAACACAGCCAGTTCTGGAGGTCAGGATGATCACAAGCTGCTGTCATCATGACAGCAGGTACCGATTTACACTCTATCTCTAAGGTGAGTCAGAAAAGGAGGCCGACATGAAAGAAGGGATTAGGAAAGAGAGCGAACGAGAGAAGACGGAGAGGAGAAAAAAAAAGTGACACTGAAACAGATTGCGAAAAACATGCAGGGTTTAACAAAGAGACGCCGGGGAATGATGGAGAGGCAAGCCAATATGAGGAACGGCGTTGTGGTGAAAGAAAGATGAAAAGAGAGAAAAAGGGTGTCCTCCAACAAAAGACAACAAGGTGAAGTGGCCCATTATAGGAGGAGCCAAGCAAAAAGTCTGGGTCTGCAGACAGGGAAAGGAGATGAAGAGCTTTTGCGTACCCTTTTATTCATTTACAGAAATGGCCCATGGATCAGCATCAGCATAGACGTTTCTTTCTATCACAGCTCGATGTACCCCAGGCATACCCTCACCTGTATTTATAGCCTGTAAACTACGTTTGTCCAGCATTCAAGATGCACAGGAAAATAATTTTTGTATGCTTGCTGAGGTAGTGCAGATTCCCACACATTCATGTTCAACACTCAAAGGAATAGATGAAGACGAAATATGGATTTTTATGTTAAGTCATTAAAATGTTTTTCTTTTTGATGCTGTATCAGCTTTGATGTTGCAGAAAAATAGTCCTCAGGTTCCTGCAGATGAAACCCAGCCAGTATCCCGGCTGTATTTAGTGAATTGCCACGGGTTAATTGATGTGTAATTGATGAGATTAATTGAGGTGTAATGTACCACGGTGACGTGTCTGGGATTGCACTCAGCTGTAGGCCTGCGGTTGGTGCATGCTTAGGTGTGCCTGTATGTCTCTGCGAAGCTACAGCAACACAATTAGAAGCAGTACTGTACTCTAGCATCCGGCCAACAAATGGAGATTTAATTAGGAGTGAAGACGGAGCAGGAGGCCAGTCAATGGGCAGCAGATTGAATTATCTGGACACACAGTACAGCAGGCAGCCCAGACAAATTCACAGTTGCACACACAGTCCCTCTCTGTTTGGAATTCTTTCCTGTTTGCCTCACTGCTCCTCTAAGCACTTTCCTCCACCTCCCTGCCATCCATTCCCTGTCTGAAATGATCCTCTTTTAGATTCCATCTTCCATCTTCTTTTTCTGTCTTGATTGTCTCGTCATTCTTTTCAAAAATAACTGTTTCTTCTGCACAGGTTGTGGCACATTCCTTTTCTTTTCAGCCTTGACCTCTCCCAATACTGCAGTTTGTATGTACTCCTTCCATGCCCTCTTATTTCTACTCACATTCTCTCAATCTCCGTGTCCATTCCATTTGAGTTTTCTGCCAAAATGTCTCCATTGTCCTTTGCCTTTTTGCTTCTTTCACTGTATCTTCTTTCCTTTTAGCCCTTGTTCTCCTCAGCAGTATATTGTATGGCTCACCAAGGGACGTGTCTGTGATATCCAGGAGCCTAATTAGCAAGTCCAGCTTCTGGCAGAGAGCACAGCACACAGAGGAGCACAGGCACAAGGCCCGGCCTCAATTAATGAGACCTCGCACACCCACAGCCACCATTACACGCCCTCTGCAGCATCCAGTCTCTCGTTGGCTCAGCCTTGTCCGATAAGCAGTGGCAAAACCCCAGCCGAACAAGTGTAGCAAGATGTAAGAAAGTTATGCCTTTAATCATTAAAGAGTTGTCATACAGTAGCTTATGTTGAAGATAAATCAGGGGTTCTGGTCAGACTTTGTGGTACACAAATAAGATTTATGTCCAGGAGCAACAGTAAACTCTGAACATACACTTGAAACCAACAAACTAACCTTGTTTAACTTTTTAGGGACAAGACGTGCAATTGTTTAGGTTGAGAAATTTGGAGAGCTCTTACGGGTGAAAGACTAAAGAAAATGACCGAGGCTTTCAATCTGATTTAGTGATCGACTTCATGGTCTTATTTCCCAGGTGTGACAGGCAGTTATGTTATGTTATGCTTTATCACGTCTCTTTCTGACGTTCCTCTTTTCAATAAGAAGGCTGTAGGCACAGGAAAAAAAAAAACAACGAAACAAACTAAAAAAAAGCTTTTCACCTGGCCTTTGCAACAACTAATTACCATTATTGGAGAAAATACAGGAAGCATCCTAAACCAGATTAATGACAGTAGGTGAAGAATACAGCAAAAGAAACGAGAGCAAGAGGAACACCGGCCAGCTTTTTCTTAGGGCTTGAGAGAATTGGAAATAGGCCTAAGTGAATTTGGAAAGTAGGGCAAAGAGTAATGCAATAAATAAAACAAACAAACGCATTGAAATGTGAATTCCACAAGGCCTTGGGTCATTAGAGTTAATACTGTGCATAATGCCATCTGCTGTGATTGTTTACACTAGGCTGGATAATTAGATCCTAATTAGTAGATGGTATGGTGGGGAAAACCTTATTCTGCACGCGCTGAGATGGAGATAATCAGATGCACCTGCAACACTGGGCTGCCCGTCCAGCCTGGGACCTGTGGGTAGCTCTGTGAAGATGCAGTGGGTCTTGATTTAATTGCTCAATGCGCCAAACAGTATTTGTATCTTCTTTCCCTCCCATCATTAACATATAAATAGAGTTGTACTTATTTGGAGTCATCTTCTCTCTTGACATTACTAAAAACCCGTGTTCCTTTGTACCTCTAGCTGTCAAATGCAGGCATAAGATAACGGACACGCAAGCGTTCCAATTTGTGCATTTGTGTCTCTGTGTGTTTAAAACATTCAAAGCATTATTTGGAAAAATGCATGAACTCTAACTGCCCCATCCACGCTCCTCTTCCCAACTGATTCCTTTGAACTTCTGAATAAGAGACACCGCGCTGGCTTGCTAATAGCGTTTTGCTAAGTGCAAAGTATCTCAGTCACCGCTGTTATGATATATGCTTGTGGAAAAGCTGGTGATTGTGATTCTTATCAGTGTGGCAGAGTGCCTGGCTGCCAAGCAGTGAGTGTCAGGCTATGGCAGAATATGCTAATGGCACAGAGCAGCTGACAGAAAAAAAAAATATTACCTCCTTTCATTACATCTAGATCGGCCACCTGTCGGTCCCCTTTCTTTCACCGGGCTCAGGCGTGAACTACAATCAGTGTTGCCAATGTTTTATTTACCTGCTTTGAAGCAGACAAACATCCTCATCATGCTGCTCAGGTATTGGGATCTCATAGAGGTTCTATGACTGACAAAAGGTCACAAGGATCCAATTACATGTGACGAATGCTAGGTGTTTTGGCAAGAAAGAGTTAAAAGTGGTGTGTCTGGAGGAAGGTGAGTGCACGGGGAGAGGAGTGGATATTTTTTCATCTTCTCTAATTTCCACTGAGGTCTAAAGAGCAGGATCATCACCTTTGTGAACAGGGCAGCCCATGGGAGCATGGAGTTCCCGCTCCTAATTGAGACCTCTGGAGTGTGAGAGCTGACAGAATAAGGCTCGCCATATTCCTGACCCTCTCTCTCTCACATTAAGACGTGGGCTCTACATCCACTATTTTCCTCCATCATCCCTGCAAGAGCAGAAAACCCTGCTTTTGTGGCGATGTGACAGCTTCAGATGGAGCCTCAACACTTTCAGCCACCTTGCAGGCCACACATCTCACCTCTTAGGCATCCACAGTCTTATTTGCCACTTCCATGCCTGTAAGTGCACATGCACCAGAGAGGGGGACAGTGGAGGAGCACAGCTAGCACTACGCCAGCAGGCAGACAAAGATCTGAACGCCCCGACATTATGCTAATAGTAGCGTTTGACTGGTTCTTACATGATTTCACACCACATTGCTCACCTCAATTATTAGATAGAGTAACGAGAGCTGAGCGAGAAGAGCGCAACTCGAAGAATGCAGGAAAAAAAATAAATCTCATTCAGACATACTAATTGTTTTGCTCTCCTCACATGATCTTTAAAGATGGTTTAGTTCGAGAAACACGACTTGTTAAAATTGGGTGAGCATAATAACGTCCTATGTGAATACTATGAAATTATGCACGCTCCAGAGTGAAACTCCTGAATAACGATTAGATGCTAATTCTCACAGACCACACAAGAAGATGAAAGATGTGTATTTCAGATGTTTGCTCCTCTGATTAGGTAAGTGCTCAGCTTAAGATAACTAATAGGATTATCACTTAAAAAAAATAAAAATTGTGAATTTTGTGACACAACTAAGACCTCAGTGGTTTTTTGATAACGCCTCCTTTAAAAATTGTTGGCTCTCTTCACAAGCGTAATACTCGTAAAGCTTGTGTCATCTTGATCTGCAAAATGCAAGATGCCGTTACACACACAAAAACACAGGACTCTGAATCAATACTTCTCACGACACTCAAAACATAAACACTGCTTGTAGGTTGTTGCCAACAATGCTATCTAATATATGAGGCTGATGATGTTTTTCTAATTATGTTCTTAAGCTTGCAGTGGCTGGGTTGTTTTCTTCATTTTCTGGTAAAAGCAAAGATTAAATACAAAATCCACCTTGTCTTATCGCGAGCTGAAACCATTATCTCCCAACACATTCATTCTACAAGCAAAAGAACGTAAGGTAAACACAGATAGAACTTTTAAAATGTTCGGAGTAAAAACCCACGTTACCTCTATTTCTGAGTGATATATACATAAGCAAGAAGTCTGTATGTACAAAAAGAAATTACAACCACAGCAATTTTAGTCCTCACACAATGTCATGTACTCTATTTTCTGGAGGTTATTGTTAGAAATTATATAAATTTAAATTGCAGCACCATCTTCCATCAGGTTAATGTATTCAGAGAACTCTCTTTTTTCCTTACCCCTTTTCCTGCTGTGTTATTGAAATGTTCCCATCACTGCTCTTAACACACAGGCCAAAAAAAAAAAAACCCTTAATGTAGGTAATTCTCTGAACTTTCTCTGCCTCCAAGGACCTACAAAGCTGAGGAATCGACTGTAACTGGCTTCATTCGCGCACCTAAATGTGTATGGATGATCAAGCAGATTCGGCAGAATGTTGCTGGCACCCAAGCAAAGGCATGAGTGATTTGAAGGCTTAATGCGGCCCTCCACTCCACGCCGAGTTATAGCCTGTGATTTGCATCATAAACGTCTGTTCAATTTCAACTTTTGGAAATGAATATCACTAAATTAAAACCTGACAGGGAGCCAGATGGAGGAGGCAGGACTGAAAGTCTTTTTTTCACATTTGTATTTTCAATCCATGATAGGAACTAATTCCATATTACTACATCTATAAGCCGTGCATAAATACACATCAAATAGCATGTTTTTTTCAGACCTTATAATCCCTGGATAATCTACATCTGCACTATAAGTGGTGCTAAATTGGAAAGAAGATGTTCAAATGAACATATTTACATCTGTGCCATTAGTGAGACACTGAGAAGATACTGCTCAGAGATTGGCTGCAGCCTTGAAATGCCTTTAGGCACTTGAGAATTTTATTAGAAGCATTTTAACATACTGTGTCATGGTAAGTAATGTGCTTTAATACACATATAATGCAGTGGATTATAACAGTGAATATTAATAAATCATCAGTGGTATTTATTATCGCTTTTTTACCATAATAAGTTAATGTCATGGTTAATCTCTGACATGAATTCAAGAGCTTTTTGAGCTTTCCCTGTGGGCGTGTTTGTGTGTAAGTAACTCCCATTTGTGCATATTAGTTGGCTTCAGTAGCCTACATGCAGATGATTCTTTATGAGAAAGTTCAGTTCTTTTCAAGTGGAATTTTGTGGAAAATGTTACAAAATAAAAACCTTATATGCCTTTTGAATGTCAGTTTGGTAGAACTGGTTCAATTCTGATTGAACAACTCAAAAAATTCAAAGTGGCTGACCATTTTTTATACAACTTTTACTCTGCCATCAATTTTGCATTAGATGGTTATTCTGATGGAAATGTCCCCAGTTACACCTAAGGTGCTACAGCTAGCTGGTATTCCCACTAATTCTGCATAAAAATAAGCATAAAATTACATGTAAAATACTGTGTATTGTGAAACTGATGTCAAAATAGCATTTGCATGAAATTTTAGAGTTCAAAGAAAAGCAAACCACTTCGGTCTTGGCTTTGCTCGAACTAGCATTTAATTTATCAAAAAAAATTAAACTCTAATTTTTCCACGTCAAAGTGTTTCAAAGCACTATCTACTTTCCACAGAACCCCATTTTATAAGATCTGAACTATTACTTTCACATGCAAAATATGTTAAAATGCAACTTCAAATGAAATGATGCCTGTTTGATACACATTTGCAAATGTGCACGCATATTTCAAGTGAGATGTTTCATGTGTATTTAAATTCTTCATCAAATTAAAGAGACGTGCACATACGCCTCAGTCTTTTAATGACATACAGATCAAAGCCCAACATGTCCCTGGCTGAAATGAGGGGGCTCATTAGTGACGGGTCAACAGGTCATCATTAGCAGGTTTATAACCTTTGTAGCCTGTTTACCTCGCTCATTGTGTGTGTGCGTGTGTGTGTGTGTGTGTGTGTGTCTATGATTATCAGATGCGTCTGTTCTGCTCTCTGATCTCCTCACAGTGTGTGGGAGGTACACAGGTATCTCATGTGGCCCTCTTCCCCACAGACAAACGCTGCTCCAGAATTAAAGAGCTGGCCTCCCCTATTGTACCTCCCGCCTCAATCAACTCACTTTCCATCTATTACGACCCAACAGGATGATCTTCGTGACTGAATCTCATCGTAAAACCCAGCTTTCCTGATTCAATGGGCTCTAGAGGGTTCTGACAATGACCAATTCACTCATGACTATTATTCATCACAAAACCTTTCCAGCTCTCCAATAAAATCCACCACCCACCTTTCCCACTCTGTTTGGTATGCTGTAACAATCCATCACTTCCAAATGTTCTGTTACCTCTACTGAACGTACATTGCACACACAAACTCTCTCTTTTCTCTCTCTTTCACACACGCATCACTTTTTTCCTTATAACTCTACTGAACAAACTCTTTCTCACTTCAGAAATTGCTATTTTGGTGCAGGGCTATTCCTTCTCTCAGCAGTTTCCCATTA
This sequence comes from Millerichthys robustus, assembly GCA_034783495.1. NCBI lineage: Eukaryota > Metazoa > Chordata > Actinopteri > Cyprinodontiformes > Rivulidae > Millerichthys > Millerichthys robustus. The sequence goes on from JAVKLF010000021.1 coordinate 6,534,103, forward strand.
ATTTTTTTTTCTCCCTTTACAAACATTCCCTCCTGCATCCCCGTATACCATCTACCCATCTAAAACCGCAAACTGCTCTTTTCCGCTGCCAACTCCCCCCCCCCTCACCTTCAGATGCCACCCATCCGCTGCCTCCATGCCTGACTGCGTTGACAGGTCCTAGATTCAGGCAGTAAGGGGGGTGGAGGATTTGATCCTTCCGTGGAGAGCTGCACTGGCAGTGGGGTCCACTCTCCAACCACCGGACGTAGAGCCCTGAGCCACCAATTAAAAAGTCATGAAGGCTTTTAGGGGCACGCAGGGCTGTAGTTTCTCTTGCTGCTCTGGATTGGTTGACTGAAAATAGTCTTTGTGTTCCTGAGACAACGGTAGAATGCGCCGGGGGTTGGGGGGATACAGGTTAACAGAGCAGCAGCACACGGACCACTTTGCTTTTCCCTGCACTTTTAAGCTGCATTCTCTCAGTACCTCCAGTTCCTTAAATCAAACTAAAAGCTAAATACTTGAAGAGTGTGAATTACTTAAATATAGATATTTGCATAACTTAAATGATGAGATTAGTTTAGACAGTAAAATATGCCATAAAAGTAATACTTTGTGGTATTTTTTTTTAAGTTAATTCAACAAGTTGATTTCTTGACTGGATGCATGGTTTATGACTGTCCTTTATATGTATGCATTTTTTCAAACACGTTATACGTACAAAACAACTGGCTTAAGAAAACAAACTCATCACACTATTTTCCACAGTATATGGTAGATCACATCTTACAATGCAAGACAAGAAAAAAAAGAGAAAAAAAATAACTTTTTCCTGTTCAAATTTTTTAATATAGAGAGAAAAGTCTTCTGGTTAATGGAGTTGCAGTGTCTTCTTTGAGATAAATAAATTGACTAATTGAATAGGTAATGTATCATCCACCTGAGTTCAGTGCTTTCAGAAAGCAGCATTCTGTTGGTGACCAATTCCAAAGAATAATATGTACGCCACATTACACGCGTGGGGGAAAAAGGTGCTTTGCAAAAGCTTCACTGGTCTCCCAACATTAGTTTAGATGTACCAACAGCGACCGTCATCCATTCTATGGTCACAAACATCAACCAGTCACTAATGGAATCAATAAAGCCTTGCAAATATTTACAGGACAAGAAACCTTCAAGGCAATCAATTCCAATCTATAGGACGATGGAGGGTTCGACTGTGGCTGTGTTTCAAGTTAGAAAAATCAATAACGTCAGGTTTGGGAGAGAGAGGAGAAAAAAAAAGAAAACAACCCGCGGTGGCATCCCACAATCTTTCACTCAAAATGTTCTCTTTCCATCCATCATCCCGACCACTGTGATGATTCCTTTTTTCCGAAGTCCAAGTTTGACATTGCTGTGTGCACCCCCCTGCAGGTATCAGGAATCGCGGGGAGTGCATACAGTGAGGCAGCGGGAGACAGGTTTTGAAGAAAAAGGCAGCCAGTGGATGTGACAGGAACTCAAAAGCCTGGGAGATAACAGCATCTGCCTGTGGAAGGCTTAACAGGTAGAAAGGTAAAGGAAGAGGGTAAATGGAGGGTTGAAGCAGCTTGGCAAATTCTCTGGATGATTGGATGCAAAAAAAAAAAAAAAAATAGACGTTCCTCCGTTTCTGCGTACATTCTCAGGCATCTAGGAAATCCAACTGAATGACAGAAAGTGAAGCAGGGCAAAGAATAAGAATTCGGGTATATTAAAAACAGATTGCTTCCATTTCTCTCTAGGGGCAGATTTTTTTTCTCCTCATGCACAGGGTTGTAATCCCAAGTTTATGCTCTGTAGTAACTAGCTCAATAAAATACATCAACCCAGAGCATAAAAAGTGAATAAAATGGAGTATATAAAAGCATGACAGGGTGGCAGAAAGCTATGGAAGTCAAGAACACCCAGAGAAATTCCTGATTTATTGATGCATTGATGCAAGATGACGAGTTCAACAACTTCTGATACATCGGCAATAATGTTAGGATTCCTTCTAGCACTCGTACAGCTGCCAGGCCTCATCCTGGTCTTCTTACTAATGAACAGAAACTCGGAACGGAAGCAAATTTAAGCAGGGAAAAAAAAAAATCTCTCCAACACAGCTTTATTATTCACTCTCTTATGCACAGCGCGTTTGAAGGAAACAATTAGAGGGGCACAACAACTTCCCCCAGCAGCTATCAGCATCTCTGTAGCAGCAGACATACAGGTAGGAAAACTGTGCACGGTAATAGCTGCACAAAACCCTCTGGTGGACGGCATTAGCATGAATGGATTGTTCTGACAGCAGCTTGAAGGCTGCACAGACAGTGGCTTTAGAGGGGCATATAAACAAAGCGGAGCCACATGCCACAGTTTGTATCACAGTGCCATCCACTGCCCCTGGGCTGGAAAACGTAAGTACCTGGTCCACTGCTTCATCACCTACTGCGCCTGCTTGGGTGTGAGCGTGTTACAGTGCAGATAAATCAGGCACATCTGTGCATAAATCAAGTGTTACCCTGGCTTATATTTTTTGCACGCTATGGGTCATGCAGATATGAATACTGCACGGTCCGTACTCTGAAAAATGGCTGCATCCTTGTGTGATAGATATTTCACAGCCCAGCTCAATTAACCGAATTTTTCAACTGAGCCATGTAAGAAATCCATAAAACAGATCAAATTGAAATCGCACCACACAGAAGTGTGTGAGTGTGTATGTGTGTGTGTGTGTGTGTGTGTGAGAGAGAGAGAAAATGAGTGAGACCCAGAGCGAAAGAGACTGACCGCGCAAACTTGAGAGTCCACTTAGCATATGTGGTTCTGACTGCCAACTTGCAAGAAATGTCAATTACTTTCTCTACATCTGAAACTTTTATGAATGCATCTAGACTGTATCAAAGCCTTCCACCTCAGCAACTCCACAAAAAATGTTTTCTTTCAGAAAATAAGCTTTAATTATTGAAAGCAAGACTTCAGGTTTATTAGTGTTTTTTTCAGGATTTCCTTCAACTTGTTGTCCACGGTGCCATTGTGCATATCAAAATGATCTGATTGCAAAATGTCTTTCTTTGCTGTAAACAGACAGATTGTGCTCATGTCTGTTGCCTTTAATAAAATATTTGTGATGTTATACAAGGACATCTGTTCGCAAAAACACAAGAAATACGTAACAGCAGGAAAACACAGATTTTATATGGAAAGAGAATGTGGGGGGGAAGAAGCAGAGAAACAAATGATGTAGGCTCAGATCCCATCTTTCACAGTCTGCTGAAGGGAGACAACACAGGTGATAATCATAAGTGATGATGGTGGTGACCATAGCTTAGAAACAGCCAAATGTGTCTTAGCAGACAATAAATGTGATACAGTAGTGCCTTTGTGAACTAAACCAGCCACAGAGAGTTATATATCTTTCCCCATAATGCATCAGATAGACAGGCAGCTCTGATCTTTACTTCCATAAGCAAGATTGTTTTAATCCTTTCTGGATCAAAGGCAGCAGGAGCAAGCTTTGCCTCCCTTTCATTAGGAGGGGATGGAAGACAGCATGGAAACCCTTCCTTGTTTTCAGGTCTGAACGACCAGGTTTGATCAATCAATAGCAGTCCACTAAGTCAGGCCTAAGTGCCCCTACTCTAATCACTATCCTCTGAAAAATGTAGAATGGGGTGCTGGCACCAGACATGCTCCTGCAATGTTTCATTAAAAGTCTCTGGTCTGAGTACGAGTCAAATTATTCTATGCTTTGTTATGTTCTGCTCCTGCATTAAGTCTGCTGCTTGACGAGCACAGACTGGGAACTTGAGTCCCGTTGCTCAAAACATAAAAGTCTCCATGCTGGTGAGAGGACGGCGCTGGGATCAGCTGGGCTGATGGAGTGGTTAAGTACAACTAGTCTACTGTCTGACTTTGCTATTGTTGTTCACTGGAGCAGTGTAATCTTCTTAATCACAATCGAAACCTGCAGAACAATTGACCCATTTTCATGTGCGCCTTCTTATTTCTGAACTCATGCCCATATCTCATTTAGAAGTGTTAGAAATCCCTTTTCAATCTAGGTGATGTTCTCACCAACCTGCTTCCACGTCTCTAATCCACTCTGATGTCATTCGACGCATATCAGCCACAGAATGTCATGTTTTAAAATTGACTAGCAGATTCTGCTGGGTTTGTTTTTTTTTAAAGCGGTGTGCAAATGTTTAGTTGCCATTAATGTTTACAAAGTAACTAAGATATCTGTCATTAATAAATATTATTAGAACATCTTAAATAAGATTAGTGCATCCATTTAGTTATTTTTCTGCACATTTAAACAGAAAAAACAAAAGAACATAATGAAAGACCTTAGGAAATTCCAAGAAAATGTTCTGCTCAAATAGCTTTTACAAGTCTCAGATCCTAATTACCTTGAAAGGACTGTGGCTTTTTCAGCCATTTCAGAAAAAGCAAAGCTTTCTAAGCACCTGTCAAACCCAATTCGAACAATCAGAACCCATGCTTTCCTCTGAGGAGATGCCTAAAAAAATAATCAGGAGAACTCTAAAATATATTATAAAAACAGGTGATGATTACCTCTGTGATGCACTTCAAAAATCAAAGTTAACAAGTGCAACTGGGGTCAAGTTGAGTTGTAGAAAAAGGCTATTGTCAGACAGAAATGCTACAAACCAAATCATTGACTACAAGTGACCTTCGGGAAGATTTAACAGACTCTGGAGAGATGGAGCATCGCTCTACTTAAGAGCAGAGGATCTTCATCGAGAGTTATCTGAAGACTTCTGCTTCATGCAATAAAAAAAAAATTAAATGAGCTTAATGTGATCTGATTTCGTAGGAAATCAAAACAAAACTGGTATTTTCTGCTACAATCAATAACAAGAAAAAATTGTTTGAGGAAAAAATAATTATAAATAATTTTTCTAAAAAAGAATCTGTCTCTAGCAATTAGGCATGTGGGTGGATTGATCACACTCTGATCTTGTCTTGCATTTGGAGACACTGGGAAAATTTAATTAAAATGTAGATTTTGTTTGAAACATTTAAAAGAAAATCCCTTTAACTTCATAAAATTTGAACATTAAAGGCATGCCAAAGTTTTAACGTCAAAACTCTTTCCTGCCCTTGTGTTTAAACCAATTGGTAATACTTAGTTTAAACATTTTTCATCTGTATTTTAGCTTATAAACTCTGATATCAAACTAAAAAATCAATCAATAGTTAAATAAAATAATCATGCCCAAGATAGTTACTAAAGTATGAATTTTGTGAAATTCACTGATTTAAACTCACACTTGAAATAAACTTTGTTTTCTTTGTAAAATAATAACAGTCCCCAAAAACCCACACGTCCATATTTTATTGCTACCAAAGACTGATTTCTTTTCAGTAAGGTATGAACAGAATATTAACATTATCATCGCACGATCCTGTTTCTCTAAGGTCAGGGTCAGTGTTCAATAAAATAAAAATAAAAAATGCTTTCAGTATTTCACGAAGTAAAACATAAAAAAAAAACATATTTTTTAGAAGTTTGAATCTTTTGCTCAATGACAATTTCAATGACAAACAGTGACTTTTGATGATACAGTTTGAAGATATGCATAATCCTGTGTGCATATTTATGTGTTTATGACCTACCTGAAGACCAAGTGTGCTGCTAAAGGATTACCACTGCACTGCCAGCCTGAGTGAAGATAAAAAAATGGCCTTTTTACCTCAACTAAATTCAGTCTGCCTCCCTTTTCCCCCCACTGCCCCTTCATCTCTTTCTCCCGTCCTTCTCAGTGAAATGAGAAGGGATGGGCTTTCTTCAGCATGAGCAACGGTGGCTTTATTGTCAGCATGAGCTGCCTATTGTTGCTATGTGTCAGGCTGGACCGCTCCCATCATGCTGTCACCATGGTGCGCAGATGTGATGGGAAAAGTTTGGTGAATTCATTGTGGAGGAAATAAAGCATGGCACCCGACTGATCTGACACCCTTATCTTCATGGTATCAGACCTGTCAGACACAGACAAGTCAGTCAGCTGGATCAAATGAGCAACACATACAAAATCGGTGCGGGGTACATCAAAGATTGCCCATCAACTAGTCCATATGAAATTAATATGGCATAAGCAGTTGATGCCAGCGACACCCAGCGCATTGACCTAAATGAGACAGCTTCGGTTGAACATGAGACTGAGTGATGCACAAATAAACAGCTCTATCACCCCCCCTTATCACACTTCTACGTCTAACACTAGAACAAAAAAGGCACAAAGACCTTTCTCTCTGCATACATCTGCTCATAATTTTGCTTTTTTTATCACAGGAGTATAGTCATGAATTTCAGGTGAATCCAGCAAATGACTACAAGCTGTATTTGTTTTTATTCTGTATTACTCTCAGGGTGATTGAGTCCTGCTCAGGGGGTCCTGGTGGTGTAGACAGGAGCAGAGCCACCAACTGCTGACCTTTACTAGAATCACAAAGCAGCAGGGAGTGCCTCAGTTTACCTGACTCACATTTGAAAAACAGCTAATCAGAAGGTCCTCGTGGCTTACCACCTGCGAGCAGTACCGTGTGTTTATGAACCAGGTCCATATGTGTGGATGTATGTGTCTACATGTGTGATTTCTACACACAAACAGTTCTGATTATATCATTACAAGAAAGAAAAATCGTCTCTTTGATCCTTTTAAAAGTGGATGTGGGCTGTGCGGCACAGACCCTCGAAGTGGGTGTAAGTGTGTGGAGCTCCGTAAATCAAACCCGAGCTTTAGTCTCATCCTTTAATTTGTAGCAGCCACAGAACCATTCCGACCACTGATGCATGTCAGCACCATCCCCAAATGTTGCAAAGGCTGTGGTCTGACCACTGGAGACTAAATTCTTTAAATTAAAACTTGATCTAATTTCAGACTCTACTTTCATCTTGGAAAGCAATTATCATATTCTTACATTGTCTATCCAAAACTCGACATTAAACAAATTGTAAGAATTTAAAGTGTTTTTTTTAAAGAACAACCAAAAGATCTAAACTGCTGCATTCTATTTTGGGGTAATTTATCCTTCAGTGAGCATTACACTAAAGACTAAAGAGGAAAGAGTAATTAGACAAAATAAATCCCTTTTCCTATAACCCAACCTACGTCTTAGAAATGTTTTCATCATTTTCCCAGGCAAAGGAATCCATCCCACCTCGTGAATCTCACTAAACCTTCTTAAAATCCCTCATAATCAAGACTATGTCTCGACAGACTGCTGTACAGAAGCACGTCATAATAAATTTGTGATTCACAGTAATAATACTATTTTTATACAAAAATCAGCTAGACCTATTGCATTCATTCCTTCCTGCTCAAAGGTTTTAGTTTTTTCATTTATTTTCCAGCCGAATAATACTGTAAGTCAAAACATGGAATTGTCGCTCTGGGCACAGTTTCTGACTTTGTGACTTTTTCACGGAGCTTCTCACTTCCAGCTGCTCAGCAGAATAGTATAAAAAAGGAAAACACTCTCCACTTAGGTTTTATGTATAATGCTGAGGTTGGTAAAAATGCGTTTGTAAAATAAAAAAAGCAAGTTATACTTGATTCTTGCATTAAGCAAACATTTTTCTTACTAGAATTTGAACCAATTTAAATGATATGCTGCCCAACGACTGATCCACCAGCGGTGGTCTCCTAGTCATTCACAAGGGTAGATGACATTTTCTTTTTTGTCCAACGTGAATTGTATTTAAAATGTGTTAACTCTGAAAGAAACTAGCTATCAACCAATTAAATCAATAGGAAAACAAAGAGGCCCTCTCTTTCTTACACTTGGTTTGGTTTGAAGAAAGGTTGTGAGGGTGGACCAAGACAGAAAAGTAAAAATAGAAAAGGACAGTTGAAGATTTGGGCTCTAAAGGATAAGATTTCACTTGTGTCGAGCCTCAGCACAGGAAGGACTTGGATGAGGGCTGGAGAAGGAAGAGGAGCAAAGTGCAGTAAAATGGATAAGGGTTGAGGGAGGGAGTGGCTGGGCTTTTATTATAGCTCTTGGAAAGTAGGAACTCAATCAGCGGCCAGGCGAGGGGCCCATTGTGCCAGAGTGTAATAGGAACTGTGAGATTTTATTAAGAGAGAGCAATTGCATGTGCTCCTCATCAGGGTTTCCATTGTGGCATTGGTGGTCACATTGACATCCGGGGAAGATAGAAACAAGGTATTTACTGTCTCACATTCGGGCGAATAGACATGGCCAGAAATAGGGTTCCACTTTGACGAAGGAGGCTCTGTTACCTATAATTGTCACAGCATTCTCTTGTTCAATCTTTTTCCATCTTCGTTCTTCTCACTCAATTCTTTTTCCAAAGCTATTCTCTCCCTCACTCTAATTCATTTGCTTGTTCTTTCATTTTTCTCATTCTCAAATCTCAGTGCCTGGCATTGAGGTTGAACTATATAAACAGAAAAAATCGTCCTCAGCAAATTCTGTCTTCGCAGTGACTGCATGCATTGCAGGCCTTTAAAGGAGACAAGTGGGACGAGTGGAGAGGATGGTGTGGGAGGACAGCACTGTGAGAGGGTGTGTCAGCCTGACTCGAGATGGGCCTATCTTTGTTGGTTTGGGGCTGTCAAAGCAGGAGTTTCCAGAGTACAGTGTCTAAATTCAGCACAAACTCGTTCCAGTTTTTCTTCTGTCAGTGTAGGTAACCATCCAAAAGCACCTCATTGTTGATTACTCTGTGTTGCCGAACAGTCTTGTTTAGAAATTTTGAATTCTACTTATTTAGCACTGCTTAAACTTACCAAGAAGAGAACTTTACCCCCAAATCTATGTTTTTGTGAGTAGTGACTGCTGCACAGGGAATACAAACAGATTCACTATCAATGAAGGTTGGGGATGGCGTGTTTAGTGCTACAAATTAACACCAAATATCTTTGTTTTCTTTTTCTTATAATACCGTTTTTGTGGTGAGTTTTGATTTAAAAGAATTAAGGCATAGATTAAACTTAATAAACTATTAATAAAACTAATACTTTGATGGAAGACCTGAATCAATTTTCATATGTTTACTGAATGATATCTTGTTGTTTTAAGATGTAATTATTAGAGCATAGACGCATGTGACCCTTTGCCATCTACCGAAGCTACAATGAGGATTGGAACATGCTTGCCCCCTCAGAATAAATGTCTAAGATATTTGGAAAGGTTAAAAAGTAGATGGAAAAGTAAAATGAGATTTAGTCTTTTATTTAAGAGAGGAGAACAAATGAAATCTAGGGTTAGAGCGAAACCAAATTGGTATCACCTACAAATTCCAGTGTTGTGAGACTAGATAGTTGTAGTTATCCAATCAAATAAAGACCTTATTTTCATTTTTTAAATTTGAGAACAAGTTGATTATATCACTAGTGATTAAAGTGTAATTTGAAGACATTAATCTCATCTGTAAGGTGATATTCAACAAAATAACAAGCAGGTATTATTCCTCAATGTCCAAA
>JAVKLF010000021.1:6557762-6568769 GCA_034783495.1 Millerichthys robustus
TGCCTGAGGTGCCTGCAACAGCACCACAAGTCAGAGGAGCTCCAGCTATACAGTGTCCACACAAAGAATATACCCAACAGTGCCTTTACCATAATGCCTTTGATTAATTCAGGCATCACAAATCTGTTTTGAACTATCATCCGCTCTGTGTGTCATATGTGATGTAGATCCAATTTGGCTTTGGTCTCTGGAGTAAAGCTCCATGTCAGCCCAGAGTGACTTCACGTGTCCGCCGCATCTTCCATCTGGAGACTGCGGGGGCCATCGTTGTCAGGAAGCCTCCTGGTGCGCTGCAGTACATGTCCCTAACAGGGGACGCCTGGGCTCATTTGTTTGGTTACTTTACTCAAGCTCTGTGACAAGAGGAGACAGTGACCGAAGCATTTGGGACGCAGGAGCCCCCTGCAGAATTAAACAGGCTATGTCTCAAGCACCAGTGACAGGAAATCTCACTCAGATCACAAAAGGCAGAACTGATTGCATCTGACAGGTGCATCCTCTTCCCTCAGATGCAATGCCTTTGTTTTGTCTGGATTACTTATGTGTAAGCATTTGTATTTTGGGGAATATGTGCACGTGTCCTTGTGGTGGCATCTTTCCACAGTCGGTTTTACTTGTCTCGAAATTAAAGGTGACCTTTTTATGCTGCGAATGTATTTTTTTAACCAAATGAAGCAGAAAGAAGGCCCGCATGTTTGGTTGTGTGTAACAACCAGACAAATCACTGCTATAAAGGCGTAAATGTGGAAAAAGGCTGGCAGTGAGAAAAGTGGAAGGGTTACTGTTTGGGCTCAATCTGGGCACGCTAATCCTTTTGATCCCCCTCATTTTACTGTCAGCTGTTTCCTAGCTACCATTGGATCGGCACAGAATTCAGGATTTGTGTTACTGTACACCACGGCAATCTCTGCCCCAGTGCTGCAGCACTCTCCTTTCTTTCCTCTGTCAATACCTCACCCAGGCCCACCATCAACACTTGTACATTAATTTATTTTTTTCGTTCCTCCTTTTCTCCGCATCACTGGAGTTGGCCATGATGGTGACATGACAAAGAAACAGATTAAACTGGAAACTATTTTGCGCCGAGGGCTAGCAGAACATGAAGTTTTACAATGAAAAATGCTGTTTCTGATTTTGACTGTCAATGTGAGACGCTGTAGCTGTGCCCCACTTTCATTATAGTTGTGACAAAAGCTACATTGAAACGCCAGTTTGTTCTTTAAAAAAAAAGCACTGTTTTGAAATAATGAAACAATCTGGATGCATTTGTGTAGCTACACTCGTCAGAATAGGAAACTGTGTTTGCACATTAGCATATGTGCACATTGCTTTTCATGTTTGTGCATCTGCTAGCATGTATTAAAGCAATAAGTGAAGTTTTATTGGATTTCTTTGAAATTTGAATAAGCAGGCAAATCTATCTGCACGGGATCTCTTTCATCCTTGTCAGCATTGGTTTGCTTTGAGAGGTGCACTGCGCCAAAGATTTCCCACTTAACCTCAGAGGAGCTCCCCCAAACTGATCCTAAATCATTCCACGCAAAAACACTCATGGCAGACCTGATTTGAGTATTGGCAAATTCATGCTTCATTGTCACAAGGAGGCTCTCCTGGAACTCGTGATTATTAATCTTATAAGCAGGCAGGTACAAGAATGAATGCCAAAAGTTTCTCAATGTCCTGATTTCAATAAGAGCTGGTAGGCAGTATTGATTTTTGTACGTGCTGTATGCTTCAATACCATTCAGGTGGTTGAACTTAAAACTATTTCTTTATTAGATATTTTATTGAATTTATTTATTTATTACCAGTAATTTTTTTTTTCTTGGAACCTAAATGAAAATCCAAGTACGTAGTCAACTATGTTGTCGTTCAGTGCAATCAGAGTAAAAAATAGCACACGAGCCGAGATGATGAAAAAGAAAACATAAAAATAGAGAAATATAAACCGCATGACTCTTCAGGTTTGAAGAGAAAAACAGTTTTTGTCTCAGGTTGAATCCCATCAAATGCTTTTAGTCTTTAACATGAAGCGCTTTTATGGCTTGTGCAGAGGGGCCAAGGAAAGGTAATCCAAATATGACATGAACCATAGAAAAAGAAGCCTGCAGTGCCATTGTCAGCTCCCGTCATCATCACACTTCTTAACTGACACGGCGCTGATGTTACAGGCAAGGACAGTGATCAAAGATCTGTGTACGCTGAAGCGCTGCCGTGTCTCAATGACAACCTGCTCTATGCATACACCAGCCTTATCAACACAAAAGCCTTCCTGAATGAGACTGTTGGTATGAATTTCTTTAGATTTATCTCAGCTGATGCTTTGGCATGTTCAGCACTTTACCGGTCGCACTGATATCCCTCGGTATCCTTGCAGCACGTATGTTTGTAGTGAAGGTGGAGCAGTGTTAAACTGTGACAGGAGTGGTGCAGAAGTGGGGTAGTTGTTAAAGAGGGAAATTGCAAGAGGAAGACGAGTGTTTGGAAACAAAACTGAACATGATATTAAGTCCCGTGTGTTTGAGAGCAGGACAATGGGAGATGGGAATCGGGTCAAGTTGGAATCAATACAGAGAACACAATATTGAGACACAGCTAGAGGTTTTTGGCTACCCTCTCCTTGCCTCCAGAGGGTCTGGTAGGCCTGCTGCCAAGTTCAAGTCAAGTCAAGTAAACTCAACCATTCAGAATTTAATACAAGAGCTTGCTTGTAAAACAGGAGTATTTAAGACTGGCGTCACCTGCTGACCCCTAACTATCTTTTATTCAGATCCTGTCTTATATAGCTTCAAGTGTTATGAGGTTTGCCTTTACTCAATTTTGAAGGTGAAATACAATAATGTTTTCGACCGTGACTGTGTGTTTGTTTGTCTGTACCTTTAGCGAAATATCTCAGAAACCAGAGGACATATTTTAATGAAACGTTCAGAACCTAATCATTGGATCTGCATCTGAACACATGAATCAATCAACCCAATTTTAGATGGCCACCACAGCTAACTGACCTTAGCCAACCGAAGAAAAATAATATCTAACTCAGTTTTACAGATTGTGAACTAAATTGTGTGTGGTAGTAGCTGAGGGTCATCCTCAACACATTCTCTGAGCACTAAGGTTTGATTAAAACAACTTTATCTCTTCTCAACAGACGTTGAGCTTAGTTTAAAGGAGTCCGACCATAGATGTTCCTTTAAGGAATACAAAGCCTTTAACAGTTTCTTTTTTTTTTTGTATCAAGTTCAGCTGAAATATTGCCGTGTTTATCACTTACTGAAGCAAGTCACAGTGGTGCAACCGCTTTGATTTGAGGTCAGAACAAGAATGGAAGAGAAAGAGGATTTATTCATGTGAGTGTAGAAAGAGAAATGGATTTGTATGACCACTTGTTTTTTTATAGGACAGATAGATAAAAAGACTGGCCCCACTACCACCTCAATTTCCCCCCTTCTTGTCTCTTTTGCCATTTTATTCACGACACAAGAATACACTCAGCGGTCCCCAGGAGGGCCACGCTGGATGTGAGCAGAGATTCAGTGAGCACATTATGTTGTAAAAAGCATTGTTTCTCACCACAGTTTTCCTTGAGTCGCCCTTTGTGTTGTTTAAATGTTTACATGGAACAGCTTGGGGGCTCAAAGACATGTGTTTGGCTCCGAATGTAGCTCGAGTTCAATAACTCATTTTCATAGATGAAAGAGAAAGACCAAGTTTTGAAGGCTTAAAAAAATGCTCACTATATTGATACTGATGAAAACATCTTTGATTCTTATTGATCAAAATTATATTAGGCAAAAATAAACAAATAGTGCCACTTTACATTCTTCTCCACACAATGGCCAAGGTCATTTTGGCTTTCAGTTTTTGTCCCAGCTCAGGGTTTCCTCTGAGACATTTTTTTAATTCCTGATAGTTGAAGTGCCTCCAAGCTCTGTGTCAGATTGATTAGACGTTTAGCCAGGAGAATTAATATGTGAGAAATTTGTATGTTTTCGCCTGCAGCGCCACTCCGCTCACTCTCATCAGTAAACAAGTAGATATAACAAAACCACTCTCAGCTATGTGATTAAAATCGGCACCAAAAGGAGAAAATTCCCCACAAAACCAATGCTGTTATTACTGAAAAACCCAATTTGAACATACTTTACTCAAACTATATTTTTCACTCAGCGAGACAAAAAGAGTTCTATGCGGGTAAAGAATCATTTTTGAATAACGTCTTTTTTTTGGAATGAAGGTTTGTGCTACTCATTTTGGAGCAAATTTAGAGCATAGCATTTTCAACAGAAGCTGAAATAAGTGTTTAACACCAGCACAATGAAAATAATAAAGAATTTTGGGGGTGGGGGGGTGTACAAATTTTAGCCAGCTATCCAAATATGCAGAAATCGGCGTGGCACACCATGCAAATAGTCATTATAGAGCCCTATGGGCAAATGGCAATCACCAGGAAAAGGGAGAATGCCAAAACCCTGGAGTTAATTTGATTACATTTCCATTATGATCTATAAACACAGTTTTGCTGCTCAACTGAACCAATTAAAGCCTTCCTGAAGCTAAAAAAAAACACTGACAACGCAGCAACCCTTTTGTTCTTTAACAATAGGGTTGATTGTAATCATTTGTCACTTTTATACACAATCATTATTTTTGTAGTTGTCTAAATCAAATACTGTTTATTTCCCCCCAAATTTAGGCCTTTTTTCACTCAGCTGTGACATGTTCCATCTTGTGGCAGCATGAATAAGCACCGTGTGTTGACAGCATTTGGCAGCAAGAAGAAAAAGAAAAGGGAAAAAAAAAACAACACCCCCCCTCCAAAAAAAACAACAATTAAAAAAAGCAGCCAACCAGCCAGACGTTTCAGGCTGGCACTGCAGACACATAAGGAGTCAGATATGGAAGCTGCCACTGTTTCACCTGAGGCTGGGCGAAACGCTCACTGGGCTTTTCTGGCATGAGCCACACTGCAAAGAAAACGAGCACTTAGTCCACATTTCAACAGCTGTTGGCTCTCTGGAGCAGAAAACGCATTTAATGAACTGTATTTCTACCAACACAGAAATGCATATGTCATAATTACAGGCCTCACATTCCTTGAAGGGATGCATACTGCCCACCACCTTTCATGGCAGAGATCATCTAACTGAGATCATCTTATGTTGGGAAATGAGCTGTGGCCACGGCATGTTTCACACTCAGAGTATTAGTTGTTAATAACTCTTAGCTACTACCACATACAAAATTACTCATTACTTCAGTATCTGTAAATGTGTTGTAATGTTTGCCATTTTAAAGTTGGCTAATGTGGATGAGCTGTGGTGGCCATCTTGAATTTGATTGAATCCAAAAGTTAATCGGTCCTTGAAGGACAGCCAGTGGTTATTTTCTGGGAGTTTCATTAAAATCTGTTCTGAGCTTCATGGGTTATTTTGCTAACAAACAAACAAGGTTGATTCCAAATGTGAGTGCTAAAGTTTTAGGTACAGTACATACTTTGACAATGATTGGCCCTTGGAGTATGCATTTGGGAATGACGCTCAGCTACTACCACACTAAAGTGTTGCACAAAATCTGTAAAATTGAGTGAATTATAATCATTTCTGTGTTTTAAAGGTTCAGTTGGCCATGGTGGCTAACCTGAATTGGGTCAGCTTCAAAGATTAATCAGTGGTAGAGGTCTCAGCTACTACCATACCAAAGGTAAGGTAAAAAAATTGCCTGGTTTCAGCCATTTTTGTGTTTTTTTATGATCAGTTGACTGTAGTAGCCACCTTGAACTGTGCTGCCTCCAAAAATGTACATCTAGTAATTAATTCCTGCAAGCTTGATCAAAATGTGTATACACACACACACACACACACAGAGAGAGGCAAAAAAAAATGTCAGCATTAGCTATTTGGCAGCGGGCGATAAATATTCACTGTTTGTAATTAGGACATGACAACTGAGAATTTGCTAGAACATACAGAAGGGTTCACGATGGGAAAAAGCAATAATTACATCGACTTATATACTGTGTGGGTCTCATCATTTCATTATGTGTAGCTTTTTAAACATGAAACTATTGTAATAACATTGTGAATATAACCTAAAAAGATCTAAATAAATAACAGGTTAAGTTTTTTTCAAAACATAGTTTTATGTGAGGGCAGATATACCAGGTAGTCTATAAAGAGAGATGCTTGTAATTTTTTGATAAAACGCTAATATAGCTGTTTTGTGTGATCTAGCTGGTATTGATTTTTCCATTCTTTCGTGGACGTGTGCACCAGCGTGCGTGTTTGTGCGCCACCGACGTAGATGAATTATGATGTCGAGCCTGCATTAGAGCGGGGAGTTTTAATCACACAAGGATTCAGAGTGTTTTAAACAAATGCTGTTTTTTTTTTGTGTGTGTGTGCGTGTGTCTGTGTGTGAGCACGGTGGATTATCGTAAGATTTAAAGATTTGGAAATGGCTGACAGCTGTCAAGCTGCGTAATAACGTACGTCCAGAAAATTATAGCAGCTGTCGGTTGGCAGAATGCCAATGCTGCTATCAAGATTAAAGCTCAACACGAGCACCAGTAACTTGCACACTCACTCACTCACTTTTTTTGTAGATGCGCACAACAACGTGCGGGCAGAAAACACACTCACTCAAATGGACATAGATCTTTGCAGCTTTCAGGTATTGAGGAGGAGAAACCCATTACAAAGACTGCTAAGAGGGGGGAAAGAAAGGCAGAAGCTCTCATCTATTTACTTGGTATTTCGATTAGGGGGATCTACATGAGTCTTTAAATGGCTTGCCGAGTAAAACCTGCAGAAAAGTCTCCCTGTGGATCCACCACGTATCCCCTCATGCGGTGGAACAGCCGTCTGTATTAAACTCAGCAGGAGCATCAATACGAACCTGCTGAAAAACAAGCAGCTACATGCCACCTGTTCCCCGGTGCTGCCTGTGTGTCGCCTAATTTCCGACATCCTCAGAGGTCCTCTTCACTCAGGGAATGACTACAGCATCTCTAACTTTTTTTTTTCCTTTGCCACTCATTGGCAAATACGGATTCCCTCTGAGGATGTGAGCTGCCTTCCACTTCAGGGGAACAAGGCGCCTTCGAATCTCGAGGGGACCCCCTGCTAAGACTGCAACTGTGTCATCCCAAAAAGTAGGAATTGAGGACCTCCTTGATTGTATTACCATACAGACAAAGCAGTGAATCTCTCAGCAATGCAAATGCACGATCAGGAAGGCTCACAAGTCCCCCTCGCCACAAAAAAAAAAAAAAGGATGGATAAGTGAGGGGTTTGTTTGGGGGAGAAAACTTAAAAACCCCACGAAGTAGCCCAGTAGCACTCAACAGATCCTCATACTCCAGGCATGTTGGCTTGAGAAAGGGATGCTAATAACAGCTAGAGGAACTGTGCCTTGCATAATAAGAGACGCCAGAGACTATTTTCAGATAAGGTTGGGAGTACTTTAGAGCAATGCGAGTTGTTCAAAGACAAACAAGCGCAGGGATTATGCTGCTTTTAGCACTTTGGTGCACTGAGCAGTGTGACGGGGAAATAGGGAGTGCTTATAGAAGGCAGGTCTCACATGAATCAACCTTCAAAATGTGACTTTTCTTTGCTTCTTCTTCAAGATCTGCAAAAATAAATGTTCTAAGGACATCAACCACGCATTGGTACGTGTCAACAATAAAAGCCATGATCATGGATTTGATAGAAACGCATATAATTGGAACATCACCCAAAACCCAGTTTTCTCTCTCCTTTATCATCTTGCCTTTACTTCCTCCCAACAACCAGCAGTTATTAGTGGGTTTTATCTCTGTCTTGAAAGATGGAGGCAGGATATGTTTGCTCTCTGTGTTGTTGTTTTGTTTTGTTTTTTTTGTCTTTATTTGGCAGATCTCATTATCTTCTCACTGGCCAAGAGGTCATCAGCTGACAAATGACAAGTGAGGAGTCATAACAGTTTCACAGTAGCTGTGTGATTAGTGTGAATCTTGTACACGTCTGCGTCTCCTTATCTCTGACTGTGTTGGACATGAATGAAAACAGCATGAAGCGTGATTTATGCATTCTGCAGGATGCACGTTAGTTTCACACAGCCGCCGAGCCTGAATGCAGATGCAGACAGATGCAATGCAGCTTCCAAGACATCTGTCCCGCACTGTAGTCATGTGTGTTCAGGACTGTCTCGGAGGTAAATCTACAGCAGAGATACTCTGAGCCTTCCAGGGTCACACAATTTGCCAGATTTCACAATAAAAGCACCAGTAAAACCCATTCGTGTTTTAAAACATAATAAATGAGTGAAAAAGATTCGACTGCTGTCAGAAAAGGTTTAAGAGAGAAACACTACTTTGTAATGATCATGTTTGAAACAACCTAAACTGCTCCGGATGGCAGAGCACACGTCCTCTCTTTAAAAGCAGCCAACATTTGTCACTATAATGGTCCTTTTCAAGCTGCAGGTCGTTCTCCTTGAACGTTTGGACCTTTTAAAAGCCCAGTCGGTTCTATTACCAGGCTGCTGCGAGTTTAATCAGTGAAATGAATCCAACTTCAGTTTTGCAGTCTCTTTAATTTGTTGTGTTGGTCTTTTTCACCGTTAGACATCTTTTGTTTCGTACATTTCTTTTGCCTTATCTTATAGACTGTTTTTGGTTTCTTTTGTTTGTTTGTTTGTTTTCAACGAGAAACAAATAAAACTGAGTTACCTTGCGGTTGAGCGCTGGGGATAGAAGTCGACAGCAGCAGAATCCAACAGGAGACCCACACCTGTCCAAGCTGTCCAGCTCCAAACATGGTCCGCTTTGGTACCGTCGAGCCCCCGGTGCTGCCGGTGCTGCCTCGGACCCCCCGTCGTCTCCAAGCCGGGAACATGTTGCTCCCGGGGAAAGTGTCCTGGCTCCCGCCGCTCCTGCTTTGGTCCTGCGCGTCTGGCTGATAGGGGTGAGTGACTGGCTGGCGCTGGTGGAGGGGTGGGTGGGGGAGATGCGTGTGTGCGCGTGTGTGTGTGGAGGAGAAGAGACTCCGACAGAGAGGGGAGCAGCAGCGGGCACACCGCGGTGTGGAAAGCCTGCTTTGGACAAGACCCGCATGAGTGAGGCGGAGTCAGTCCAAGTGAATTTGGCTGTCAAGTCTGTCAGACGGGTCATACTGACCTCACTACTCTGGAGAATCTCTGAGTAGATCACAAAGAGGTGAACATATTGTAACATAACAGATCTCCAGGTTTGGTTTTACCTTTAAACCTGACATCTGACTGTTTTTTTTAATGAACTGTTCTCTGCAACAATTCCTAACCAAGGCACTTTGAAATCTAATACAATGGCGTCAAAGTGTAATTTGTATGTGCTTTGGTCCAGCAAATAGACTTTTTCCAAAGTTAGCCTACTACAAACCCCAACACAACTTCCTTATTCTTTAAAGAAATGTACTCCCTCTTGGATTCTGAGAGCAATTTTTATGACTATATAGTCCAGAGGCGCCTCTTTTTATGAATTACACATCATATAGACCATGGCAGGGCGCACAACTCGAGCCAAGTGAAGTCAGCTCAAGTGCTCTGAGCGCTACTGCCCCCATGTGGCGGCAAGCGGTACTGAGGATATGTTGTTGGACAGTTCTGATTGATTGTTGACACATCGAAACCAAAAGCCTGGATTACAGAAAACAACATGATGACAACTAAATCTTCCCAACCTGTCTGTGAATGTTTATTTTTATTTGCAGAGGATTAAACAACTTAACTGGGTCATGCAGTCTGAGAAGTACAAGTGCTATTTTCTGTGTGTTCTAAATGAGAGGCTGTGAACTTCACAGCTAAACCACCCTGCAGGAGCAGACTGCTCACACTTTACTGTGTTTCAGAAATTAGTCTCAGATCAAGCAACAGTGTCTTGTTGCTGCCCTCCAATGCTCCAATCTGAATGCCTCCTCCATCATCAGACGGAGGATTAAAGGCAAGTTTGAGTACACAGAAAATTCTGGGCACTTCTAAAAAAAAATGAAGCGTGTACATAAGAGCTTTGTTGTCCTTGCTCCTTTTGAACTCGCTGAAAAATGCATGCGGGGAAGGTAAGCTTCAAAGAGCTGTCACAGTGTTTCTGTATATCTGCCATTAGATTTTGTGAGTTAAAAGACCAGCAGTAACACAAACTAACAGGGAACATCTGAGCTACTGTGAGCTAAATAAAGTCTGCATTTTGCTTCTCAAAGAGCTCCTGTTGGTGTGCAAACAAGGGGTGGTGTTTGTCTATAAAGTATATCTTTGGTGCAAATCTGTTTACGAGTCCTTTCTGCATCTGAGCTGCCCCCCTTTTCCCTCCTAGTGTCTTCTAACTTCTCAATGTCAACAGGAGCTCATTTGGTGTCATCCTTTCCTCCCTCCTTTTATTTCCTCTCTCTTCACCCCGCTTGCACCCCATGCGCCATCCCCTACTGATAATGATGTGCTGATTATGAGGCTCTTAGGCCAGCAGATTGCTCTCGAGTCTCATTCGCATGCAGTGGAAAATTGCTGCTGTCTTGGAGACACCCCCCACCCCCTCCACCCTGCTGTGCGTATCAGGCAGGTTGACATTAGCAAGCTGCTGGGAACAGTGCTCAGGCACGAGGGCAGGTGCTCCGTCTCTGTCTGTGTAACTGCTCTGCAGCAGAGGAAGCAGAGGTTGCCTGATGCTACAAGCCATGCTGGGGGGGGGGCACCACAGGCAGGTGTCAAACAATATGGTGTTGTGTTGCTGACATTTATGTATGCACGTGCAGAGAATGACTGTTTTATTTGCCAGGTGACAGGGTTGAGAGCTGATTTCTACATGTAATTGCAGTTATTAATAAATCAATTTTTGGTCAGAAAGGATGTGGTCTACGGTCCATCAAAAGGACTCGGCTTCACTGTAAAATGAGGTTTTTTTGCCTGATTGTTATTTCCATATATTATTGGATGTTTGGTTAACAAGTGATTGTGAGGGTTTTCAAACAAAGCTGTTCATTCAAATGGTCTAAAATT
>JAVKLF010000021.1:6573368-6584865 GCA_034783495.1 Millerichthys robustus
TGATATAACTTTTGTGAGTGTAGGCGCAGCGGTTTGGGCCCTAAGTGTGGAGCAAAATGTTACTATAATAATAATAAAGAATTCCAGGTGTAGAACAATGGGTCTGCCTTTCAGGCAGACCCAATAATAAAGAATTCCAGGTGTAGAACAATGGTTCTGCCTTTCAGGCAGACCCAATGAATGTTCCTGAGCTGAAGAGCTCCCGTGGGGGTGGGGTGTCATTTTCATCCAGAAAGCACATCAAAACAAAACTTGAAAGGATTCAGTCTAAATGGGTTGCACCTATTTAGGTCCTATTATCAGCAGGATTGTATTGTAAAAAAGATTACTGTGAAATAAAAATGACAAAAACTTGTTGTTTTTTAAAGAAGCACATCATGTCAGTCCATCTATTTTAATGTTTAGCCGTAGAAAATGTATATCAGAGACCATTAAATTCTGTGACCAAGATTAATTTAGACATTACGATCAAGCAATACACAACATGAAGCAACATAAGCATTTTATGACACTATGAAGAGAGAGAAATATATCATAATGTATGGATTATCACACTCTCACAGTGGGAAGAACAAAAAAAAACCAAAAACTAGAAGTTTAATATTTCCAGGTAACCCAATAAAGCAGACTACAGTCTATTTGCTGGGAGGGTCGATAAATACATGACTACAGTTGTACATAACAAACACAAAAAGGTGAACAAATCTGGTGATATGACAAAAATAAAATGATTGTGATGAAACAAGTCCAAAAACTTTTATAGTAGTGCCAATTCATTTAAAACATTAAAAGTAATGAACTCTTCACCTCAATCTGAATGTACAGGAAGCAAGTGAAGAAATGCAAAAACTGGAGTTTTGTTTTCATGTTGGATTTAAAAGAAAAACAAAGTACAGTGTAGTAAGTGTAATTTAGTGGAGTTTTACAGACCCATGGCTCCTAAAATTAGGGTCAGGATTCTAATGGTTACAGCTTGAAAGCCTAATGGCTGTTCTCATTAGAACCTTTTTAAAATGTGGTTATTAGCAATGTTTGTGTACTTCGATTAGAAATGATTTGTGTCAAAGGTCTCTGCAACGTTCATTTCATGGGTTGGAAACTGAAAAGTGCATAAGTTCTGCATTACAGTCATTTCTACAGTAGAATAGAACAGAACAGAACAAAACAATCCTTTATTATCTGTTCCCTATCTCTAAACAGGGAACAGTTGTTATTGGCAGCATTTATGGGATTTGCCATAAACTGACGCTGGTTTTCATAAAACAACAATAAAGCAAACTGTGAAGAACATTCAGCCATAACCCAGTTTTAATAGCATCAAAGCTGATCAGATTTGGTGCTGATGATTAGATTTGATTGCCCACGTTAAGAGTTTATTATCTTCCAGGTAATTTTTTTACTTTCAGTATGCAGTCCACATCCTCGGCTGTTTAACACCTGAGTGCTAAAGCCACACGCGGTTAACAAAGCAAGTCATCATTTTCATTAGAGAAGCCACTTGAGCTAATCATAGTGTGCTCTCATGGAGTGATTATGTCAAAAACACGAGGTGTCCTTGTGACGTCAAGGCATTGTGTTTGAAATTGGACAGCTGCAGTAACTTCAGCAGGCGTACAATTATGGCAGAGGTCGATTTTGTCATTAAGAGCACGAAGCCAAAGCTTTTTATCCTGGCGCTGAGTATGGCTGCCTCATAAAAACTGGTTTAGAGCCAACGGGTAATCATGTCCTTTAAGTCCATTAAACATTAACCACTGATCAGGATTGTAGTAGTAAGACAATCTTAGAATGAATACACTAAGCACATTTCTGTATATATATATAATTTTTTAAATCTACTTTCAATAGATGATCTGTACAGCCTCCCAAACCTCCAGCAGGTTGCCCGTGGGTTTCAGCATCTTCTGTAGTTTACAACCAACTCCTTATCTTTGTCCCCACACGCTCAGCTTCTGAGTTGGAGCTCTGAATTTACAGCTGTTGAAAGATCACAATCAAGTCCCAACAGAATCAAACTTATCATTGTTTCCTATGTGTACTGTTCCTCGATCAAATACGCACAGCACAATAAATAGCCTACTTACACGGCTGTAAAGCTTCCTGTAAGATCGAGTCATCTGAAACTGAATGTATTTACTGCATCAACACAAAATGAGACAAATGTACTGCATAAAAGTAAACAAGAACTTCTTGTCAACCCAGATAAAAGCACAGAAGAAAATTGTGTTTCATCACAGTGATTCTATTTGAGTGTATTTGAACATTTATCACAGTGGCAGGGAAATAATAATAATAAAGAAATGAAATTCTTTTTCTTCTATTTGTTCGGATCTTTTAGGGAAACCAACCATGTAAAGATAAAGTCATTTTGCTGCCTGCAAGCCTGCTTTAGCTCCAGCTTCATCCACCCTAACAGCCTGGCAGTGACCCCAGAAGCTCTTACCATGGAGTCAAAACAAGCAGAACCAGACGTGAGAGAGGCCGATCCAAGCCTGCTTTGTGGACGGACTCACACGTAACTAACAGGAAGGGGAATCACAATGAAGTCAGCTGACAGAGTGCAAGTGAAGAGCAGGCTAATGGAAGCTGAGCACTGGCTGTGAGTCAGATTGGGGCTCAGTTTGGATGGAGATGCGGTGCCTCGAGGCCAAGCGACCGCTGCCCTGTGCAGTTCACTGTGATACTTCACCTTGAGTAGATGTGACTGCATACATGCCAGAGCCAAAAAAAAAAGCCATCTCTGGGTTTATTTTTTTTTCTTTTATATTACCTCTGTTTGATCTTACAACAAGGCCACTGTTTAAATTCAGGTGAGACTTCTCTCTGTGCGCAAGAAGTCTGTCTGCTGTTTCTAGGTCCAAAACAACAACTGACCTTGCCATGTGTCTCCATTTGGAATGCTGGCAGAAAATTGAAAAAAAAAACCACAAAAAAAACACACACATGCTTCCTTTAGATAGAATTTTTTATTCACCTTTGAAGAAATATTCTTTTACCTGTGTGTTGTGTGCATGTTTGTTCGTCGTCCTTTTAACCAAATAAACCAGTGGTCTGATTTTAAGGAAACTCTCAGAAGCTAATCCACTTCAACTGATTAACTTCCATAGTCAACCAAACTCAAGTTGGTCACCACAGCTAATCCACATTAGCCCACATACAAATGGTTGTACATCAGTACTTCTTTTCTTATAATATCTTGTGTTTTAATAGCTGTCAGTCATTTCCAGCACATTCCCAACCACAAACAGATCCTTTGAGATCAAGCATGATTTTGCAATATTGCATCAGCTTGCACATAATGTTAGTATGAAAGTTTGACCGAAAGCATTAAAACCCCTGTGATTTCTCAACATAATAGCATCTTAGTTCAAACTCTGACATTGACAGCAGCAGACAATTTGAACTCTTTCAAGCAATGGACTTTAATACGGTTTGGCTTTGAAGTTGTTCCAATTAAATGTAGGCTTTAAATGAACTGGAAATGATGCAATATGCATATATGTTCCACATCTTCCCAATTTCTCTGGAAAATTAGAAATTAAATTTGTCTGAACAAATTAGATTTGATGAATATTCTTGTTAGGGAAGCATTGTTTAATTGATATTCCAGTGGAAACAAAAGGGATTTACCTACTTAACTGATAATATAAATTACTGATGGATTGGCCAACCTTAACTAGTTACATTCATACCAGTTCACAGTTCCAAAACCTCAAATTAATCTATTTGGAGCGATAAAAACACCTTAATTTTAATGCTGAGAAGTAAAATTACCTTTTGAGTTTTTCTTCGTTCAATACGTCTCATTTCTTCTAAATCCAAAACCCAGGAAACAATACTGCCATTGTTCTGAAAGACAAGAAAGAACAAGAATAAAAATCACCTTCTGGGCATTACGTCTGTCTAGGATTTTCTCAAAGACAGACTGAGTTTTCCTCCCTGACAGGTGTTTTTTTTTTACTTTCTGGACAACACTCTTCATTTATTGTGCTGTGTTTCCACATTTTGACCTCCAGTTTCCCTGAGAATAACTAAGATGCTGCTGCAAGGGTGAGATACGATAGTGCAGACTAGATGGAGGAAGTTGTTCTTTTATGGATAAGATCAGCAGGTTGTTTCAGGTTCAGACTCAGGCTCAGATCGAACGCTTCGAATCTTTACCGCTCATAACAGATAACGTAGAGAAAGTGCAGAAACACTGTCCTCTGCACACAACTGTCTCTTCTGAGGGATGCATGACGAGTTGAAGCCAATCAGCTGATTCACAGAACGATTTGCATTATTAAACTTCTCCCTCCACAGATTAGTATCGGTCATAAAGTTTAATCTGAAGTGCTTTGTTTAAAGTTTATCCTCCAGATTGCATGCTCCAGAGCAGATTTTTTTTTTATAAACAGGCAGGTTTGATTTCTTGTCACTTTTGCCGTATTAGTCAGAAATTAGTTTTCCCAATCTTCTGACATTTTTCTCTCCTGTTTTTTTCGTTCTTTATTGTTTTTTATTGGCCTGGCTTGTGTCTCATTTATTCTACGGTCCTCCTCCACCTCTCTGTTATTCCAATTTCCTGTTTCCTCGTCTCCAATGTTCCTTCACATTCCCCCTTCAAATGTCAAACAGCAGCTGCCGGTGCCGTGCCACAGCAGCCCGTGCTCATAAATCTGTGCTAATTCTCCACCTCTCTTCCACAGTATATAAATCTTCTTACTCACAAGACCACTGGTCTTTTTGATGAATGGGCAGAGGAGGGCACAAAGAGCCAAGTAAACTGCAGTCGACTGTGCAATCCTCCCAAACACACAGACAGCAGAACTGCAGCCTTACTGAAAGAAGAAGCAGAATTTTTATCCGTTTATTCGGGGCTTCTTAATAACTTTATTTGTCTGCTGAAATTACTTTTGATTGAGAAGCTGCATTTGTGTTGTGTTTTTTTTAATTCACAGATTTTAATGTCTGGTACTTTCAGGTGAACGGTGATACAATAAACATTCCAGTGATCCTTCCGTGCCGAAGTTTAAACTGAGACCTTAGAAAAATAACAGAGATTGGTCAAACCTTGAAAATAATGGTATACATGTGCCTTTTTACTCCACACTTCAGCTTAATATCTCTAAAAGTTAAAGCTATTTTTTGGCTAAGATCAGTAAGTTGTGGTGGTGGCCATCTTAGATTAGATTCACTCCAAAAGTAAATCAGTTGTAGCTCTGCTTCCAACAACAACAACATCCTCTGCCTTCGTCTTTCAGCAGCAGGTGGTAATAATGATGATCGAGTGTAACATCGGATATTTTTCAGCTGAAGTTGTATTCGCCAAAATTTAAGAACTAGAGGGTTTAGTATGTTATGATGAAAGCTTAGAATAAAAAGAGAACATCTTTACTTTTTAATTATTTCACAGTGTCTATATGTCTGAGTTTTAAAATAATACAACTTGACATTTCAAAGTAAGTGGTTGTTTGAAAGTGTTCAGAACATCCATTTGCTTTGTGAAAGGGAAAGGGCATCATAAAAAGTCACGAGCGAAAGCAGCTGTTATTTTGTGCTTCATTAGCACACGTTGCCTCACAAGGCTCAGCTGATCGCCACGTCAACCCACATTATCAAGTGAATCATGCAGCCTGACTTTTTTTTTGCAGCCGAGTACAATCATAATTGATCTCTTTGCCTCACTGGTTGCGGGAAAGAAACAGCCCACAGGCCTGTCAAACAGCAGAAGCTCTCCTTAGAACAGACATCTTGATGACACAGTCCCTTGGCACAGTCTGGACATTTGTTCATCACTTTAAACAGAAAATGAAAGTGCAACAGATGATATTAGTCATTATAACAAGGCTGTCACAGCACCTCTCTGGTGCACCTCTCACTATAAGCTCCACTCCATACTTCACAGGTGAGGATACAAATGTAAGTCAGTCTGGAGCTGACAGATTGGGGAAACACTGTTGTCTGAGCCGAAATGATAAAATGGCAGAGAAAGATAAAACCGCAGTTTTAAACGATTTGAATAAGCAGACTCCCTGCTCAATATTTAAAGTCACAGTCCATGAGGTATCTCATTAGGAACAGCAGAACAAGCTGGAAGTCTTGGGCTTCTTTTACAAAAGGAATGTAAAATAAATAGAACTATGTGCAGCAATTTTGTTAAATGAAGGTATTAACAATATCTAAGGTATTTGACTGTGGTGCCGACGTTTTTTTTTTTCCAGATTAAAGTTAAGTTTGGAGAAAAGAACACAGTGACTCTAAGATGGATTAAAGAAAACCCCTCCATGAACACAGTGTACCAGTTTAAATTAGGATGATCAAACAGAATGTATTTATCTTTTTTAAAAAACACATCTTAGCTGTATTAGTGCAGTAACCACAAACAAGAGGGTCTTTCACAGGTGGCCAGACTGTCCTCATGATGTCATTTTGTAGTTTTTTTTTTCTTTTTGGGGGGTCAATAACAACAATGCACTTACTATAGCCAGTAAGTGCTTTAATGGCTTATTTTGACTCAAGTGTTTCTTGAGCCAAACAGCAAACTTTGAGTGACACATCAAAAGGGTAGTAAGTTAATGGCTAGTTTAATTCTGGGTCAAGATAGTGGTTTTTTTTGTTTTTTTTTTACAATTCTTTCCACTGTCATAACTTTCAGATTGTAATCTCAGTCTTGTAGAAATATTGTAAGTAAGTAAGTAAGATGTTTCCAACTTTTCCACAGATTCTCCCTTTAAAATATCTAACCAAGGTGTTTATTATCCATTTAGACTCAATTAAAATGCAAACTCATACAACAAGAGAAACTGTTTGTTGCAAATGTTAGGCCACGCAACTCAAAGAAAAAGACTTCTAGGGAAGTCGTGAAAAATGCATGTGATTCAAGTAACCTTTGGGCAACCATATATATTAAATATAAATTTTAGAATAAACTTGTAAAAGTGTTCTCTAACAATGTTTTCTGATGAAACATAAAATACACACATACGACGTTAAACACCACACCACTGAATGAAGAAAACCTGCGCAGACACTTCAAATGGATGTGAAGTATGTGCACAAAATTACCACAATTACCCACTAAGCCGCTTTTATTTTACCATCATTTTTTTTTTCCTCTCTCGCCTTTTTTTCTTTCTTTTCTGACACCAGTAACTGCACCATTTTATCTGCCATTTCGGTCTCACTTCATACCTATTTATTGGAAGGGATGTAGAGATGCAGGAGACCATAAAAGGTGGCGATTTGGACAAAAGGGTAAAAAAAAAGAAATGAAGAGACTTGCAGACGGGTGACATGCAGGAATTGCCAGTTTCCCACCCCCTCCTTGAACCGCTGTAATTCATGCAGCTCTGCTACGCCTTCCATGACAGGTTCTGTAAATCTCTCAACGATTTTACTGTTCAAAATCTTACTCGTGGCTTATCTTGACCCATCCTGGCCAAGCAGGCTGCAGAATCACATTCTAGACGTTACACAAAGCACGGTGATGGCCGACTTCAAAGCTGTGGAACTTGGAAAACGTGCATCAATACATTTGTTGAAACAGAACAAAGACGGTGGCCATGTCATATGTATAGGTTAGTTTCTGGGAGCAAAGACAATGTCAGCAGCAGTAATCTGATTATCCTGACACTAAATGAAGGGCACATAGTGATTATGAGGGTTAAGTACTGCATTCCATTAGTGGTCTGACACGTATCACCTCAATTCATTACATATAATTATCCTGATATCATCTGAAAAGACAAACACGTTAAGAAACTAAACCTGTGCTGTACTTTTGGTCCTTTGAAAAAGAACACGACTGAATCTCTGAAGCAGCCTCCTTTTCGCATAATTCCCTAACAGGTTGCTCAGCAGCAGGAGGAGATCAAGTCGAACAGTCACTCTGGTTTTTATCTGCATGTGATCGATGCTTGAGTGAGATGTGCAAGTGTGGAGGGGCCTACTTGGGGAATAATGACACAGAATTGGCAGTAATTTATTCTCCGGCACTGGAAACACCCTTTCGACTGAATGTCATCAGATGCTGAGTGTTTGGACGTGGTTTTCTGACAACTCGCCCGTGTGCACGTCGGCGTCTGGAGTGTGCTGGCTGAGCTCAACCCGGGCGAGGGGCCGTGCGTGGGTCCCTGTCACCCACCTTCCATCATTCCCCTCCCCCACCGTGCCTCTTCTTCCCAATGCCGAACCTCACAACTGTTTCACGCCATTCATTAATGGGTGCCCTCGGGCCAACAAAAGCTCACGACAGCCTTTTATTGCCGTCGCTTCGCTCTCACAACCATCAAGGTCAAATCTACCACCCTGTCGTTCACCTGTCACATTCAGCCCTCTGACATTTGTGTTAGAGGGAACAAGAGAGAAGGTGTACGTGTCTAAAAAATAGAAAAAGGAGGGAGGAAGGGAGGGAAACAGATGAAATGACAGAGAGGGAGGCGGAATAAAAATAATAAAATGTCAGGAGAGCCACCATGTGAACAGATGTAGTCTGTTCTCTGTCCTTGATTAACTGTGACGAGTGTTGCTCCTGTGAGGATACAATATGTAAGTAAAAATATAGGAACAATCTGTTTCCTCAGGAGCTTTTTTTAATCATGTGATAACTATTTTTTTGATGAGAAGTAATTAGTTTTCAAAGACATTTAAGGACTCAATAAGATTGCAAAAGAAAAAAACACAAACTGAAAGAAAGTGATTGATCAATCAGTTTAGCTAAGAAAGAAAAAAAAAGCCTCTACAGACTGTAGTATAAGTTCTGATATGATATCTGTCTTCACAGCTCTGACAGCCAATCCAAACAACACTCTGTTGTTGATTTGTGATTTGTCCCGCCTCGAATCACTGTCGAGCTGTACAAGCTGTTGTCAGAGTCCACATCTTCCTGTCTCCAGTCTTCTGTTTCCCCCCTCTGCTCAGTTACAGAAGTGATCTCTCGGGTGTGTTTGTGTCAGACTCCGGCTGCAGCTAATCTACAAACACCTCAGCTATAAAGGCTAGTCTGGAACATCACCACTCTGCCAGGGTGCATTACCAATCCAGTTGGCGGGACGACAGTTGGGTTCCATTGTATGAGTGACTTTCCTGCAGTAGTTTACCTTCTATTTTTTACTTGTCACCTCTTGGACTTGACTTGTACCCTTTTAGTGAACATTGCATCGAGGCAGTCGCAGCTCCTTATCCAAACAAGCATCAGAGAATGAATGTCTATAGATAGCTAAAATACAGAAATAAAATTTTGATCTTCGGGGCTGCTTTGACTCAGGACTTGCATTTAGTGCCAATTTGGCTAAATACTCATCTGAATATGATATTCTGTATACCTAAATTATTCAATTGCTTTAAATAAGACAAATTTAAATAAAAAAATTTAAATGTTGGAAAAGTTGCACTCACCACCACTTTAGGTCCACCTGTTCAATCAGTACCAGCGGCTCAATGAGCGCTGCTTCTGTCAGCTAAGAACAGGAAATATCATCCTCTAAAAATTCAACAATCTTTTAATAAAGTAGATTCTGCTTCTGAGGTTTATAAAATCTGTACTAATGATACTGAAACATTAGTGGAAATTGTAACCTTTTCTGGCACCATTTTTAGTCCAAAACCAAAGCAAAACTGATAAATGTGTAAAACAATATTTTGTAAAACAATGTAATCAGAACCACATTGAGCCGCCACGCCATAACGAGCAACTGTAAGAGCATCCATGTAATAATAAGGGGCAATCACTTGCAACAAAGTAGAAGTGTTTGTATTTGGAATAGATGGGCTCTGATTGCCATATAAGTGCCTGACAACATTATGGAAATGATCTCTTCTGGACCTTTTTGCTTATGTTTTGCTTCCTTTCTGAGTTGTGTCTTCCTCTGTTTGTAGGAAAGTTCCACAAAAGAAGTCTTGCTGACAGTAATCAGACCCGTTCTTTTTGCGATACACTTAGAGGAACTGAAAACGTTATTGTCATTATTGTTTAACTTTATTTCAGAGGGGTCATGCCAAGGCTGATTTTCAATTGTTTGGGTAGGATTTACTTATTTCCTTGCCGGAGTGTACAGAACAGGAGCTCGACTTTGGTAAAATTGCCTGTACTCAGTCTGAGGCAGGCCTCTCTGATCTTAAAAAAGCCTTTTTTCCCCGTCTCTCTCTTCAAGTAAAGGTGCTCTGCGGTGAAGAATGTCTTCTTCTTCTTGACTATCAGTAGTCATCCAAGTCCAAATGTTTACTGGGAACACATTGGTCTGTGCAGACAGGCAGAGGGCTCCTTTAAAAATCTATTTTGTGGTCTAACTAAGCAAAACTTTAGTGCACCTCACAGAAAGTCTGTGAAATGGAGAAATATTGCTGTTTTGTTGCTATATTTCAGGAATACCACAAACTTAAACCGTTTTTTTTGTGAAGTTACTTTTGTGTTCCGACTCTGTGGTTTCAGTATTTTCCAATGCAGCAAAACCTGTGCGATCACTCACACAGATTTCACTTTCTTTTTTACAACTCACCTCCCATCTGATTTCAGTTCTTCCAGTAAACCAATTTTCATCAGTCAGACCTAGTCCAGGGAAACACAGCTGACTCCCCCTGACACATTATTTTTGTTCATTAAGGCAGTTGAATAAAAGTGCTGGGCCATTTGTCTAATAAATATTTGGATCTTGAAACATCTTAGAACAAACAAATAACTCAAGATTCACACTCTTACAAAGATTTGGAATACAATGCTCAACTAATATGGTTACAGCTGCAGTCGTAATAAAATAATTGTTTTCTCATTTGTTCCACATGGTTCATTATTCTTACTTACCACAGTCCCTATCTTGTAGGTCCCATGACACGCAGGCCTGAGAGAGAGCCTCTTTGTGTAATTTCACAGTCATAACAAGAAAATACTTCTATTCACAAACATTCTGACTGAGGAAGAACAGAGAAATAAAAACTGTTTAGAGTTACATTTAAGGATGTCATGGTATTTCAAAAGCGGAGATTTTCTCTCTGTTCAGGCTGACTTCATCCCTCGTCTCATGAACGTCAGAGATGATGACTGGAGTAAACCCTCAGGGGGCAGAGTATGATATCAACCAGTGCATTTGAAAGTTGGTCAAACTGTTCTGAGAATAAATAATGCAGAACTTTAAACGCAACTGAAAACGGCAAACTTACCCCAACACCAAGACAGGCTGACAGCCAATTATCAGTATTTTTTTCTTCTTCTGCTTCTTCTCTTCTACTTCACAGATTTCCTTTTGTTACATCCTTCATTCCAATTCTGGACTTCAAAAGAAGACCACTTTTCTAGGCAGTAATTTCTTCCAATATCTCATCTCCTGGTGTCTTGTGTGTTTTTTAACAGCCAGACAGATTCTCCCATGGGACTACACTCTTGCGAGCCTTGCAACTCCTGCCTATGAAGTAAAAAGGAATGCACATGGGCCGCTTTCTGCAACTGTGTGTGTGTGTGTGTGTGAAAACTGAAGATATTGCTTTGACCAATGCTGTGACATCTGCTGCCAGATGAGTTTGG